>WNGS01160613.1:7500-43313 GCA_020271785.1 Procambarus virginalis | reverse complement strand
TTTTCAGTCCTACTTGAGAGAACACACTCTCCAACACTATATCTGTGATTACCCTGTTATCAGTGACTTCATACCAAATGGTATAGGGTACTTTGAGCTCTGCAATTACTTCATACACTTCAGGAATATTGGAAGATTCTCTTGTGCTGCACCCAGATTTTGCCAGTGGAGCTAATAGATCAGCATTAAGTATTTTGTTCTCTCCTGATTACATGTATGACTGGCCATCCTTTGAGGTGAGGATGTTGAATGAGCTTGTAGCTGGTTTTTGATCTAACACTGTGTGTCCTTCATACAGAATAGGGAAACAGCACATTGCTGTGTACCTAAACATGTTAAAAAATACATTGTTGAGAGGGTCTTGTAGAAACTGGTAAGAGTAATTATAATATAATGTTTCCATGATTCAGTACTTACCTCTTGTGAAAATTGAGAAGAGTTGTTTAGTCAGAGTCGATTTGTTTGTTTTTATTGAGGCTGGTATTTTCTCCCTTGATTCCATGTATGTCTAACCATCCTGGAGATGGTGGAGTTTATCTAAACTTATAGCTAGTTTTTTATCTACACTGTGTATATTCATACAGAATAGGGTAGCAGCACATTGCTGTGTATACCTAATCTTTTTAATAAAAAAAAATAGTAATAAAGATTTAAATTATGTTTGTATTGCAGGTATCAATATAGTTTGTATTATTACAAATACAGTACTGTATTATCCTTATTAAATCATGTTAACCATGGATCATTAAGATATGTTGATATGTTAGTATTATATTTTGAACTGCTAATGAATGCTAATCATTTTTGAATCATTCATTAAATTGTGCATTATGTCTCAATTTTTCACTTCTTGGATATACTGTACAGTACCAAAAGATAGGATAAAAATAAACCAGTAATATTTCTTTCATTATATCTTCTTATTTATAACTGCATCAATATTTTACAGCTGACAGATTTGTGTTTTACCATACAGTGCATTATTTGTTAAAAACAAAATTGGTTTATTGTTACACATAATGGTACTACATAGCCCTTCCCAGCTTGGTGCCTGCTTCTTTAATACTTACTGATTAATAAATAAATAATAATAAATAAATTTTATTCAGGAAAAGTACATACAGTTGATTTACAAACATAATGTTGGATTATAGACAGCTAGTACATACAATACCTAAAGCCACTAATACTCATAGCATTTCAGGCAAGGTGTGGGGAAAAAAACACAGACTAAAACTTAATAGTAATCGGGATTAGGTATAAATTGTGTTGAAAGAAGGAATAAAAAATAAAAAATGGGGTAACATAACAGAAATCAGCAATTTTACACGTTGGGAAACAGCATTGTTTAAAAAATAGCAAGACATGGGTTGACATTTAGGAATCAGTTAGGTTACATGGAGTTAATTAGGTAGTACTTGATTTTACTCTTAAACTGGTTGAGGAGGTACAGCCTTTGACATGATTCGGGAGGTCATTCCACGTTCTGGGTCCCTTGATTTGTAGAGCACTTCTAGTTTGGTTACACACAGCCAATTGTGTAACAGGAAGAGGTCTTCGACACAAATTTGTTCCATGCTAAATGTAGAGGAATCGACTGAGTATTCCTCAAATAAAATAAGTTGCCTCAGCTTATAAGGTAAATAAAATAAGCATTTCTCAAATAAGTAGCTGCCTCACCTCACTGCCTTCCTGCTACATAGCCTTCCCGGCATGGTGCCTTCTTTGATAATTACTTGTTCCACACCCAAGTTGTATAACAGGAAGAGGTCTTGGACCCCCTACTTCCCTCTCTTTTTATATAGTCCATATAGTCATAATTATAGCTTTAAGTATTCAATGAATAAAGCTTTTGACATTTTAACCCTTCTCCTTACCTAACATCATTTGTGCAGCATAATTTTATTTTATGTCTCACCCAGATTTAATCTCAAAATAAAACCAAACTAAATAAATTAGAAATGGGTATATATAGCTAAGGTACACCCTTACTACTAGGTGAACAGGGGCATTTGGTGATAGTAAATGATCCCATCAGGCAGGGCTCATCACCTTCTCTCATATTTCATGTTCACTAGTGTTTATTTACTTAATAACTACGGGTATAATATCTTGCTATTATAAAACTAATTCAAATATCATAAAAGACATTTACTCAAAGTTTCAAGCAGAGAATGCATATATAACTAACACGAAAGACTCCTCTTCACGAGATTCAATTTTTATAATCTTTTGTTTATGTTCCAAAATCTTAAAATCGATCCCAGTGTTATGTAGTAGAGAAAAATTGAGTTATATCCAGTTTACGTAACGCTACGAGTGGGCGAAACCACACTTAGATCCCGGACCAAACTTACGAAGGTTTTTCCACTTAGTGTAGCTACCTGAATACCGACGTAGCCGCCACGAAGGCGCTAAGAAGGAAAACATTCTTAGCTAAGAAGAAAACCTTCGTAAGTACCTTCGTGAATCTGGCCCTGAAAGACCATCATAGTGATAAGGATTGCATACCTGGAGCATACCTGGAGAGGGTTTCAAGAGTTCTTCTACTCCCCGAATCTGACCTGAGGCCAGGCTCGACATATTTGGTCCAACAGGCTAGACCGAGATAATTTGGTCCAACAGGTTGTTGATTAGTGCGGCCCCCCGGCCAACACATCCACTACAACCAGGTTGGTCCAGCACCTCCTGGGTGACCATCAATGTGACAACAAGGATTGCATCTCCTCCAGGTGAAGATGAACAACAATGAGGGTCGTATGTAAATGAACACAAATGAATCTTTGCATACTACGTTGGAACACTGGCGCCTCTCATTGACTCATCTGCCGTGACCTCTCCTGTTGTGACCTCTCCTGTTGTGACCTCTCCTGCTGTGACCTCTCCTGCTGTGACCTCTCCTGCCGTGACCTCTCCTGTTGTGACCTCTCCTGTTGTGACCTCTCCTGCTGTGGCCTCTCCTGTTGTGACCTTTCCTGCTGTGACCTCTCCTGTTGTGACCTCTCCTGTTGTGACCTCTCCTGCTGTGACCTCTCATGTTGTGACCTCTTCTGTTGTGACCTCTCCTGCTGTGACCTCTCCTGCCGTGACCTCTCCTGCTGTGACCTCTCATGTTGTGACCTCTCCTGTTGTGACCTCTCCTGCTGTGACCTCTCCTGCAGTGACCTCTCCTGTTGTGACCTTTCCTGCCGTGACCTCTCCTGTTGTGACCTCTCCTGCTGTGACCTCTATTGTTGTGACCTCTCCTACCGTGACCTCTCCTGTTGTGACCTCTCCTACCGTGACCTCTCCTGCCGTGACCTCTCCTGTTGTGACCTCTCCTGTTGTGACCTCTCCTGTTGTGACCTCTCCTGCCATGACCTCTCCTGTTGTGACCTCTCCTGTTGTGACATTTCCTGCCGTGACCTCTCCTGCCGTGACCTCTCCTGTTGTGACCTCTCCTGTTGTGACCTCTCCTGCCGTGACCTCTCCTGTTGCAACCTCTCCTGTTGTGACCTCTCCTGCCGTGACCCCTCTTGTTGTGACCTTTCCTTCCGTGGCCTTTCCTGTTGTGACCTCTCCTGTTGTGACCTCTCCTGCCGTGACCTCTCCTGTTGTGACCTCTCCTGCCGTGACCTCTCCTGTTGTGACCTCTCCTGTTGTGACCTCTCCTGTTGTGACCTCTCCTGTTGTGACCTATCCTGCCCTGACCTCTCCTGTTGTGACCTTTCCTGCTGTGACCTCTCCTGTTGTGACCTCTCCTGCCGTGACCTCTCCTGTTGTGACCTCTCCTGCCGTGACCTCTCCTGTTGTGACCTCTCCTGCCGTGACCTCTCCTGTTGTGACCTCTCCTGTTGTGACCTCTCCTGTTGTGACCTCTCCTGTTGTGACCTATCCTGCCCTGACCTCTCCTGTTGTGACCTTTCCTGCTGTGACCTCTCCTGTTGTGACCTCTCCTGCCGTGACCTCTCCTGTTGTGACCTCTCCTGTTGTGGCCTCTCCTGTTGTGACCTCTCCTGTTGTGGCCTCTCCTGTTGTGACCTTTCCTGCTGTGACCTCTCCTGTTGTGACCTCTCCTGCCGTGACCTCTCCTGCCGTGACCTCTCCTGTTGTGACCTCTCCTGTTGTGGCCTCTCCTGTTGTGACCTCTCCTGCCGTGACCTCTCCTGTTGTGACCTCTCCTGTTGTGGCCTCTCCTGTTGTGACCTCTCCTGCCCTGACCTCTCCTGTTGTGACCTTTCCTGCCGTGACCTCTCCTGTTGTGACCTCTCCTGTTGTGACCTCTCCTGTTGTGACCTTTCCTGCTGTGACCTCTCCTGCCGTGACCTCTCCTGCTGTGACCTCTACTGCGGTAACCTCTCCTGTTGTGACCTCTCCTGCTTTGACCTCTCCTGCCGTGACCTCTCCTGCCGTGACCTCTCCTGCCGTGCCCTCTCCTGCTGTAACCTCTCCTGCAGTGACCTCTCCTGCTGTAACCTCTCCTGCAGTGACCTCTCCTGCTGTGACCTCTCCTGCTTTGACCTCTCCTGCCGTGACCTCTCCTGCCGTGACCTCTCCTGCCGTGACCTCTCCTGTTGTAACCTCTCCTGCAGTGACCTCTCCTGCTGTGACCTCTCCTGTTGTGACCTCTCCTGCCGTGACCTCTCCTGTTGTAACCTCTCCTGCAGTGACCTGCAGTGACTGCTGGGGTAGTGCCTCACTGACCCGTGCTGCTGGTGTAGTGCCTCACTGACCCGTGCTGCTGGTGTACTGCTTCACTGACCTGTACTGCTGCTGCTGGTGTAGTGCCTCACTGACCCGTGCTGCTGGTGTAGTGCCTCACTGACCTGTGCTGCTGGTGTAGTGCCGCACTGACCTGTGCTGCTGGTGTAGTGCCTCACTGACCCGTGATGCTGGTGTAGTGCCTCACTGACCTGTGCTGCTGGTGTAGTGCCTAACTGACCTGTGCTGCTGGTGTAGTGCCTCA
This sequence comes from Procambarus virginalis, assembly GCA_020271785.1. Classification (NCBI taxonomy): domain Eukaryota; kingdom Metazoa; phylum Arthropoda; class Malacostraca; order Decapoda; family Cambaridae; genus Procambarus; species Procambarus virginalis. The sequence goes on along the minus strand of WNGS01160613.1, from coordinate 38,368 downwards.
CTGACCCGTGCTGCTGGTGTAGTGCCTCACTGACCTGTGCTGCTGGTGTAGTGCCTCACTGACCTGTGCTGCTGGTGTAGTGCCTCACTGACCCGTGCTGCTGGTGTAGTGCCTCACTGACCCGTGCTGCTGGTGTAGTGCCTCACTGACCTGTGCTGCTGGTGTAGTGCCTCACTGACCTGTGCTGCTGGTGTAGTGCCTCACTGACCTGTGCTGCTGGTGTAGTGCCTCACTGACCTGTGCTGCTGGTGTAGTGCCTCACTGACCTGTGCTGCTGGTGTAGTGCCTCACTGACCTGTGCTGCTGGTGTAGTGCCTCACTGACCTGTTTTGCTGGTGTAGTGCCTCACTGACCTGTGCTGCTGGTGTAGTGCCTCACTGACCCGTGCTGCTGGTGTAGTGCCTCACTGACCCGTGCTGCTGGTGTAGTGCCTCACTGACCCGTGCTGCTGGTGTAGTGCCTCACTGACCCGTGCTGCTGGTGTAGTGCCTCACTGACCTGTGCTGCTGGTGTAGTGCCTCACTGACCCGTGCTGCTGGTGTAGTGCCTCACTGACCCGTGCTGCTGGTGTAGTGCCTCACTGACCTGTGCTGCTGCTGCTGGTGTAGTGCCTCACTGACCCGTGCTGCTGGTGTAGTGCCTCACTGACCCGTGCTGCTGGTGTAGTGCCTCACTGACCTGTGCTGCTGGTGTAGTGCCTCACTGACCCGTGCTGCTGGTGTAGTGCCTCATGACCTGTGCTGCTGCTGCTGCTGGTGTAGTGCCTCACTGACCCGTGCTGCTGGTGTAGTGCCTCACTGACCCGTGCTGCTGGTGTAGTGCCTCACTGACCCGTGCTGCTGGTGTAGTGCCTCACTGACCTGTGCTGCTGGTGTAGTGCCTCACTGACCTGAGCTGCTGCTGCTGGTGTAGTGCCACACTGACCTGTGCTGCTGGTGTAGTGCCTCACTGACCCGTGCTGCTGGTGTAGTGCCTCACTGACCCGTGCTGCTGGTGTAGTGCCTCACTGACCTGTGCTGCTGGTGTAGTGCCTCACTGACCTGTGCTGCTGGTGTAGTGCCTCACTGACCTGTGCTGCTGGTGTAGTGCCTCACTGACCTGTGCTGCTGGTGTAGTGCCTCACTGACCCGTGCTGCTGGTGTAGTGCCTCACTGACCTGTGCTGCTGGTGTAGTGCCTCACTGACCCGTGCTGCTGGTGTAGTGCCTCACTGACCCGTGCTGCTGGTGTAGTGCCTCACTGACCCGTGCTGCTGGTGTAGTGCCTCACTGACCCGTGCTGCTGGTGTAGTGCCTCACTGACCTGTGCTGCTGCTGCTGGTGTAGTGCCTCACTGACCCGTGCTGCTGGTGTAGTGCCTCACTGACCCGTGCTGCTGGTGTAGTGCCTCACTGACCCGTGCTGCTGGTGTAGTGCCTCACTGACCCGTGCTGCTGGTGTAGTGCCTCACTGACCTGTGCTGCTGGTGTAGTGCCTCACTGACCCGTGCTGCTGGTGTAGTGCCTCACTGACCCGTGCTGCTGGTGTAGTGCCTCACTGACCTGTGCTGCTGGTGTAGTGCCTCACTGACCTGTGCTGCTGGTGTAGTGCCTCACTGACCTGTGCTGCTGGTGTAGTGCCTCACTGACCTGTGCTGCTGGTGTAGTGCCTCACTGACCTGTGCTGCTGGTGTAGTGCCTCACTGACCTGTGCTGCTGGTGTAGTGCCTCACTGACCTGTGCTGCTGGTGTAGTGCCTCACTGACCTGTGCTGCTGGTGTAGTGCCTCACTGACCTGTGCTGCTGGTGTAGTGCCTCACTGACCCGTGCTGCTGGTGTAGTGCCTCACTGACCTGTGCTGCTGGTGCTGGTGTAGTGCCTCACTGACCCGTGCTGCTGGTGTAGTGCCTCACTGACCCGTGCTGCTGGTGTAGTGCCTCACTGACCTGTGCTGCTGGTGTAGTGCCTCACTGACCTGTGCTGCTGGTGTAGTGCCTCACTGACCCGTGCTGCTGGTGTAGTGCCTCACTGACCTGTGCTGCTGGTGTAGTGCCTCACTGACCTGTGCTGCTGGTGTAGTGCCTCACTGACCCGTGCTGCTGGTGTAGTGCCTCACTGACCTGTGCTGCTGGTGTAGTGCCTCACTGACCTGTGCTGCTGGTGTAGTGCCTCACTGACCGTGCTGCTGGTGTAGTGCCTCACTGACCCGTGCTGCTGGTGTAGTGCCTCACTGACCTGTGCTGCTGGTGTAGTGCCTCACTGACCTGTGCTGCTGGTGTAGTGCCTCACTGACCTGTGCTGCTGGTGTAGTGCCTCACTGACCTGTGCTGCTGGTGTAGTGCCTCACTGACCTGTGCTGCTGGTGTAGTGCCTCACTGACCCGTGCTGCTGGTGTAGTGCCTCACTGACCTGTGCTGCTGGTGTAGTGCCTCACTGACCTGTGCTGCTGGTGTAGTGCCTCACTGACCTGTGCTGCTGGTGTAGTGCCTCACTGACCCGTGCTGCTGGTGTAGTGCCTCACTGACCCGTGCTGCTGGTGTAGTGCCTCACTGACCTGTGCTGCTGGTGTAGTGCCTCACTGACCTGTGCTGCTGGTGTAGTGCCTCACTGACCTGTGCTGCTGGTGTAGTGCCTCACTGACCTGTGCTGCTGGTGTAGTGCCTCACTGACCTGTGCTGCTGGTGTAGTGCCTCACTGACCCGTGCTGCTGGTGTAGTGCCTCACTGACCGTGCTGCTGGTGTAGTGCCTCACTGACCTGTGCTGCTGGTGTAGTGCCTCACTGACCCGTGCTGCTGGTGTAGTGCCTCACTGACCCGTGCTGCTGGTGTAGTGCCTCACTGACCTGTGCTGCTGCTGGTGTAGTGCCTCACTGACCTGTGCTGCTGCTGGTGTAGTGCCTCACTGACCGTGCTGCTGGTGTAGTGCCTCACTGACCTGTGCTGCTGCTGGTGTAGTGCCTCACTGACCTTGCTGCTGGTGTAGTGCCTCACTGACCCGTGCTGCTGGTGTAGTGCCTCACTGACCCGTGCTGCTGGTGTAGTGCCTCACTGACCCGTGCTGCTGGTGTAGTGCCTCACTGACCCGTGCTGCTGGTGTAGTGCCTCACTGACCCGTGCTGCTGGTGTAGTGCCTCACTGACCTGTGCTGCTGGTGTAGTGCCTCACTGACCCGTGCTGCTGGTGTAGTGCCTCACTGACCCGTGCTGCTGGTGTAGTGCCTCACTGACCCGTGCTGCTGGTGTAGTGCCTCACTGACCCGTGCTGCTGGTGTAGTGCCTCACTGACCGTGCTGCTGGTGTAGTGCCTCACTGACCCGTGCTGCTGGTGTAGTGCCTCACTGACCTGTGCTGCTGGTGTAGTGCCTCACTGACCCGTGCTGCTGGTGTAGTGCCTCACTGACCCGTGCTGCTGGTGTAGTGCCTCACTGACCTGTGCTGCTGGTGTAGTGCCTCACTGACCTGTGCTGCTGGTGTAGTGCCTCACTGACCTGTGCTGCTGGTGTAGTGCCTCACTGACCTGTGCTGCTGGTGTAGTGCCTCACTGACCTGTGCTGCTGGTGTAGTGCCTCACTGACCTGTGCTGCTGGTGTAGTGCCTCACTGACCTGTGCTGCTGGTGTAGTGCCTCACTGACCTGTGCTGCTGGTGTAGTGCCTCACTGACCTGTGCTGCTGGTGTAGTGCCTCACTGACCTGTGCTGCTGGTGTAGTGCCTCACTGACCTGTGCTGCTGGTGTAGTGCCTCACTGACCTGTGCTGCTGGTGTAGTGCCTCACTGACCCGTGCTGCTGGTGTAGTGCCTCACTGACCTGTGCTGCTGGTGTAGTGCCTCACTGACCTGTGCTGCTGGTGTAGTGCCTCACTGACCCGTGCTGCTGGTGTAGTGCCTCACTGACCTGTGCTGCTGGTGTAGTGCCTCACTGACCTGTGCTGCTGGTGTAGTGCCTCACTGACCCGTGCTGCTGGTGTAGTGCCTCACTGACCTGTGCTGCTGGTGTAGTGCCTCACTGACCTGTGCTGCTGGTGTAGTGCCTCACTGACCTGTGCTGCTGGTGTAGTGCCTCACTGACCGTGCTGCTGGTGTAGTGCCTCACTGACCGTGCTGCTGGTGTAGTGCCTCACTGACCGTGCTGCTGGTGTAGTGCCTCACTGACCTGTGCTGCTGGTGTAGTGCCTCACTGACCTGTGCTGCTGGTGTAGTGCCTCACTGACCTGTGCTGCTGGTGTAGTGCCTCACTGACCTGTGCTGCTGGTGTAGTGCCTCACTGACCTGTGCTGCTGGTGTAGTGCCTCACTGACCTGTGCTGCTGGTGTAGTGCCTCACTGACCTGTGCTGCTGGTGTAGTGCCTCACTGACCTGTGCTGCTGGTGTAGTGCCTCACTGACCTGTGCTGCTGGTGTAGTGCCTCACTGACCTGTGCTGCTGGTGTAGTGCCTCACTGACCTGTGCTGCTGGTGTAGTGCCTCACTGACCCGTGCTGCTGGTGTAGTGCCTCACTGACCCGTGCTGCTGGTGTAGTGCCTCACTGACCTGTGCTGCTGGTGTAGTGCCTCACTGACCTGTGCTGCTGGTGTAGTGCCTCACTGACCCGTGCTGCTGGTGTAGTGCCTCACTGACCCTGTGCTGCTGGTGTAGTGCCTCACTGACCTGTGTGCTGCTGGTGTAGTGCCTCACTGACCCGTGCTGCTGGTGTAGTGCCTCACTGACCTGTGCTGCTGCTGCTGGTGTAGTGCCTCACTGACCTGTGCTGCTGGTGTAGTGCCTCACTGACCCGTGCTGCTGGTGTAGTGCCTCACTGACCTGTGCTGCTGGTGTAGTGCCTCACTGACCCGTGCTGCTGGTGTAGTGCCTCACTGACCCGTGCTGCTGGTGTAGTGCCTCACTGACCCGTGCTGCTGGTGTAGTGCCTCACTGACCTGTGCTGCTGGTGTAGTGCCTCACTGACCCGTGCTGCTGGTGTAGTGCCTCACTGACCCGTGCTGCTGGTGTAGTGCCTCACTGACCTGTGCTGCTGGTGTAGTGCCTCACTGACCCGTGCTGCTGGTGTAGTGCCTCACTGACCTGTGCTGCTGGTGTAGTGCCTCACTGACCTGTGCTGCTGGTGTAGTGCCTCACTGACCTGTGCTGCTGGTGTAGTGCCTCACTGACCCGTGCTGCTGGTGTAGTGCCTCACTGACCTGTGCTGCTGGTGTAGTGCCTCACTGACCTGTGCTGCTGGTGTAGTGCCTCACTGACCCGTGCTGCTGGTGTAGTGCCTCACTGACCTGTGCTGCTGGTGTAGTGCCTCACTGACCTGTGCTGCTGGTGTAGTGCCTCACTGACCTGTGCTGCTGGTGTAGTGCCTCACTGACCTGTGCTGCTGGTGTAGTGCCTCACTGACCTGTGCTGCTGGTGTAGTGCCTCACTGACCCGTGCTGCTGGTGTAGTGCCTCACTGACCTGTGCTGCTGGTGTAGTGCCTCACTGACCCGTGCTGCTGGTGTAGTGCCTCACTGACCTGTGCTGCTGGTGTAGTGCCTCACTGACCTGTGCTGCTGGTGTAGTGCCTCACTGACCTGTGCTGCTGGTGTAGTGCCTCACTGACCTGTGCTGCTGGTGTAGTGCCTCACTGACCCTGTGCTGCTGGTGTAGTGCCTCACTGACCTGTGCTGCTGGTGTAGTGCCTCACTGACCTGTGCTGCTGGTGTAGTGCCTCACTGACCTGTGCTGCTGGTGTAGTGCCTCACTGACCTGTGCTGCTGGTGTAGTGCCTCACTGACCTGTGCTGCTGGTGTAGTGCCTCACTGACCTGTGCTGCTGGTGTAGTGCCTCACTGACCTGTGCTGCTGGTGTAGTGCCTCACTGACCTGTGCTGCTGGTGTAGTGCCTCACTGACCTGTGCTGCTGGTGTAGTGCCTCACTGACCTGTGCTGCTGGTGTAGTGCCTCACTGACCTGTGCTGCTGGTGTAGTGCCTCACTGACCTGTGCTGCTGGTGTAGTGCCTCACTGACCTGTGCTGCTGGTGTAGTGCCTCACTGACCTGTGCTGCTGGTGTAGTGCCTCACTGACCCGTGCTGCTGGTGTAGTGCCTCACTGACCTGTGCTGCTGGTGTAGTGCCTCACTGACCTGTGCTGCTGGTGTAGTGCCTCACTGACCTGTGCTGCTGGTGTAGTGCCTCACTGACCTGTGCTGCTGGTGTAGTGCCTCACTGACCTGTGCTGCTGGTGTAGTGCCTCACTGACCCGTGCTGCTGGTGTAGTGCCTCACTGACCTGTGCTGCTGGTGTAGTGCCTCACTGACCTGTGCTGCTGGTGTAGTGCCTCACTGACCTGTGCTGCTGGTGTAGTGCCTCACTGACCTGTGCTGCTGGTGTAGTGCCTCACTGACCTGTGCTGCTGGTGTAGTGCCTCACTGACCTGTGCTGCTGGTGTAGTGCCTCACTGACCTGTGCTGCTGGTGTAGTGCCTCACTGACCTGTGCTGCTGGTGTAGTGCCTCACTGACCTGTGCTGCTGGTGTAGTGCCTCACTGACCTGTGCTGCTGGTGTAGTGCCTCACTGACCTGTGCTGCTGGTGTAGTGCCTCACTGACCTGTGCTGCTGGTGTAGTGCCTCACTGACCTGTGCTGCTGGTGTAGTGCCTCACTGACCTGTGCTGCTGGTGTAGTGCCTCACTGACCTGTGCTGCTGGTGTAGTGCCTCACTGACCTGTGCTGCTGGTGTAGTGCCTCACTGACCTGTGCTGCTGGTGTAGTGCCTCACTGACCTGTGCTGCTGGTGTAGTGCCTCACTGACCCGTGCTGCTGGTGTAGTGCCTCACTGACCTGTGCTGCTGGTGTAGTGCCTCACTGACCTGTGCTGCTGGTGTAGTGCCTCACTGACCTGTGCTGCTGGTGTAGTGCCTCACTGACCTGTGCTGCTGGTGTAGTGCCTCACTGACCTGTGCTGCTGGTGTAGTGCCTCACTGACCTGTGCTGCTGGTGTAGTGCCTCACTGACCTGTGCTGCTGGTGTAGTGCCTCACTGACCTGTGCTGCTGGTGTAGTGCCTCACTGACCTGTGCTGCTGGTGTAGTGCCTCACTGACCTGTGCTGCTGGTGTAGTGCCTCACTGACCTGTGCTGCTGGTGTAGTGCCTCACTGACCTGTGCTGCTGGTGTAGTGCCTCACTGACCTGTGCTGCTGGTGTAGTGCCTCACTGACCTGTGCTGCTGGTGTAGTGCCTCACTGACCTGTGCTGCTGGTGTAGTGCCTCACTGACCTGTGCTGCTGGTGTAGTGCCTCACTGACCGTGCTGCTGGTGTAGTGCCTCACTGACCTGTGCTGCTGGTGTAGTGCCTCACTGACCTGTGCTGCTGGTGTAGTGCCTCACTGACCTGTGCTGCTGGTGTAGTGCCTCACTGACCCGTGCTGCTGGTGTAGTGCCTCACTGACCTGTGCTGCTGGTGTAGTGCCTCACTGACCTGTGCTGCTGGTGTAGTGCCTCACTGACCTGTGCTGCTGGTGTAGTGCCTCACTGACCTGTGCTGCTGGTGTAGTGCCTCACTGACCCGTGCTGCTGGTGTAGTGCCTCACTGACCTGTGCTGCTGGTGTAGTGCCTCACTGACCTGTGCTGCTGGTGTAGTGCCTCACTGACCTGTGCTGCTGGTGTAGTGCCTCACTGACCTGTGCTGCTGGTGTAGTGCCTCACTGACCCTGTGCTGCTGGTGTAGTGCCTCACTGACCTGTGCTGCTGGTGTAGTGCCTCACTGACCTGTGCTGCTGGTGTAGTGCCTCACTGACCTGTGCTGCTGGTGTAGTGCCTCACTGACCTGTGCTGCTGGTGTAGTGCCTCACTGACCTGTGCTGCTGGTGTAGTGCCTCACTGACCTGTGCTGCTGGTGTAGTGCCTCACTGACCTGTGCTGCTGGTGTAGTGCCTCACTGACCCGTGCTGCTGGTGTAGTGCCTCACTGACCTGTGCTGCTGGTGTAGTGCCTCACTGACCTGTGCTGCTGGTGTAGTGCCTCACTGACCTGTGCTGCTGGTGTAGTGCCTCACTGACCCTGCTGCTGCTGGTGTAGTGCCTCACTGACCTGTGCTGCTGGTGTAGTGCCTCACTGACCGTGCTGCTGGTGTAGTGCCTCACTGACCTGTGCTGCTGGTGTAGTGCCTCACTGACCCGTGCTGCTGGTGTAGTGCCTCACTGACCTGTGCTGCTGGTGTAGTGCCTCACTGACCTGTGCTGCTGGTGTAGTGCCTCACTGACCTGTGCTGCTGGTGTAGTGCCTCACTGACCTGTGCTGCTGGTGTAGTGCCTCACTGACCTGTGCTGCTGGTGTAGTGCCTCACTGACCGTGCTGCTGGTGTAGTGCCTCACTGACCTGTGCTGCTGGTGTAGTGCCTCACTGACCCGTGCTGCTGGTGTAGTGCCTCACTGACCTGTGCTGCTGGTGTAGTGCCTCACTGACCTGTGCTGCTGGTGTAGTGCCTCACTGACCTGTGCTGCTGGTGTAGTGCCTCACTGACCTGTGCTGCTGGTGTAGTGCCTCACTGACCTGTGCTGCTGGTGTAGTGCCTCACTGACCTGTGCTGCTGGTGTAGTGCCTCACTGACCTGTGCTGCTGGTGTAGTGCCTCACTGACCTGTGCTGCTGGTGTAGTGCCTCACTGACCCGTGCTGCTGGTGTAGTGCCTCACTGACCTGTGCTGCTGGTGTAGTGCCTCACTGACCCGTGCTGCTGGTGTAGTGCCTCACTGACCTGTGCTGCTGGTGTAGTGCCTCACTGACCTGTGCTGCTGGTGTAGTGCCTCACTGACCTGTGCTGCTGGTGTAGTGCCTCACTGACCCGTGCTGCTGGTGTAGTGCCTCACTGACCTGTGCTGCTGGTGTAGTGCCTCACTGACCTGTGCTGCTGGTGTAGTGCCTCACTGACCCGTGCTGCTGGTGTAGTGCCTCACTGACCTGTGCTGCTGGTGTAGTGCCTCACTGACCTGTGCTGCTGGTGTAGTGCCTCACTGACCTGTGCTGCTGGTGTAGTGCCTCACTGACCTGTGCTGCTGGTGTAGTGCCTCACTGACCTGTGCTGCTGGTGTAGTGCCTCACTGACCTGTGCTGCTGGTGTAGTGCCTCACTGACCTGTGCTGCTGGTGTAGTGCCTCACTGACCTGTGCTGCTGGTGTAGTGCCTCACTGACCTGTGCTGCTGGTGTAGTGCCTCACTGACCTGTGCTGCTGGTGTAGTGCCTCACTGACCTGTGCTGCTGGTGTAGTGCCTCACTGACCTGTGCTGCTGGTGTAGTGCCTCACTGACCTGTGCTGCTGGTGTAGTGCCTCACTGACCTGTGCTGCTGGTGTAGTGCCTCACTGACCTGTGCTGCTGGTGTAGTGCCTCACTGACCTGTGCTGCTGGTGTAGTGCCTCACTGACCTGTGCTGCTGGTGTAGTGCCTCACTGACCTGTGCTGCTGGTGTAGTGCCTCACTGACCTGTGCTGCTGGTGTAGTGCCTCACTGACCCGTGCTGCTGGTGTAGTGCCTCACTGACCTGTGCTGCTGGTGTAGTGCCTCACTGACCTGTGCTGCTGGTGTAGTGCCTCACTGACCTGTGCTGCTGGTGTAGTGCCTCACTGACCCGTGCTGCTGGTGTAGTGCCTCACTGACCTGTGCTGCTGGTGTAGTGCCTCACTGACCTGTGCTGCTGGTGTAGTGCCTCACTGACCTGTGCTGCTGGTGTAGTGCCTCACTGACCCGTGCTGCTGGTGTAGTGCCTCACTGACCTGTGCTGCTGGTGTAGTGCCTCACTGACCTGTGCTGCTGGTGTAGTGCCTCACTGACCTGTGCTGCTGGTGTAGTGCCTCACTGACCGTGCTGCTGGTGTAGTGCCTCACTGACCTGTGCTGCTGGTGTAGTGCCTCACTGACCTGTGCTGCTGGTGTAGTGCCTCACTGACCCGTGCTGCTGGTGTAGTGCCTCACTGACCTGTGCTGCTGGTGTAGTGCCTCACTGACCTGTGCTGCTGGTGTAGTGCCTCACTGACCTGTGCTGCTGGTGTAGTGCCTCACTGACCCGTGCTGCTGGTGTAGTGCCTCACTGACCTGTGCTGCTGGTGTAGTGCCTCACTGACCTGTGCTGCTGGTGTAGTGCCTCACTGACCTGTGCTGCTGGTGTAGTGCCTCACTGACCTGTGCTGCTGCTGGTGTAGTGCCTCACTGACCCGTGCTGCTGGTGTAGTGCCTCACTGACCTGTGCTGCTGGTGTAGTGCCTCACTGACCTGTGCTGCTGGTGTAGTGCCTCACTGACCTGTGCTGCTGGTGTAGTGCCTCACTGACCTGTGCTGCTGGTGTAGTGCCTCACTGACCCGTGCTGCTGGTGTAGTGCCTCACTGACCTGTGCTGCTGGTGTAGTGCCTCACTGACCTGTGCTGCTGGTGTAGTGCCTCACTGACCCGTGCTGCTGGTGTAGTGCCTCACTGACCCGTGCTGCTGGTGTAGTGCCTCACTGACCTGTGCTGCTGGTGTAGTGCCTCACTGACCTGTGCTGCTGGTGTAGTGCCTCACTGACCTGTGCTGCTGGTGTAGTGCCTCACTGACCCGTGCTGCTGGTGTAGTGCCTCACTGACCCGTGCTGCTGGTGTAGTGCCTCACTGACCTGTGCTGCTGGTGTAGTGCCTCACTGACCTGTGCTGCTGGTGTAGTGCCTCACTGACCCGTGCTGCTGCTGCTGGTGTAGTGCCTCACTGACCTGTGCTGCTGGTGTAGTGCCTCACTGACCCGTGCTGCTGGTGTAGTGCCTCACTGACCTGTGCTGCTGGTGTAGTGCCTCACTGACCTGTGCTGCTGGTGTAGTGCCTCACTGACCTGTGCTGCTGGTGTAGTGCCTCACTGACCCGTGCTGCTGGTGTAGTGCCTCACTGACCTGTGCTGCTGCTGCTGGTGTAGTGCCTCACTGACCGTGCTGCTGGTGTAGTGCCTCACTGACCCGTGCTGCTGGTGTAGTGCCTCACTGACCTGTGCTGCTGGTGTAGTGCCTCACTGACCTGTGCTGCTGGTGTAGTGCCTCACTGACCTGTGCTGCTGGTGTAGTGCCTCACTGACCCGTGCTGCTGGTGTAGTGCCTCACTGACCTGTGCTGCTGCTGCTGGTGTAGTGCCTCACTGACCTGTGCTGCTGGTGTAGTGCCTCACTGACCTGTGCTGCTGGTGTAGTGCCTCACTGACCTGTGCTGCTGGTGTAGTGCCTCACTGACCTGTGCTGCTGGTGTAGTGCCTCACTGACCTGTGCTGCTGGTGTAGTGCCTCACTGACCTGTGCTGCTGGTGTAGTGCCTCACTGACCTGTGCTGCTGGTGTAGTGCCTCACTGACCCGTGCTGCTGGTGTAGTGCCTCACTGACCTGTGCTGCTGCTGGTGTAGTGCCTCACTGACCGTGCTGCTGGTGTAGTGCCTCACTGACCCGTGCTGCTGGTGTAGTGCCTCACTGACCTGTGCTGCTGCTGCTGGTGTAGTGCCTCACTGACCTGTGCTGCTGCTGGTGTAGTGCCTCACTGACCTGTGCTGCTGGTGTAGTGCCTCACTGACCTGTGCTGCTGGTGTAGTGCCTCACTGACCCGTGCTGCTGGTGTAGTGCCTCACTGACCTGTGCTGCTGGTGTAGTGCCTCACTGACCTGTGCTGCTGGTGTAGTGCCTCACTGACCTGTGCTGCTGGTGTAGTGCCTCACTGACCTGTGCTGCTGGTGTAGTGCCTCACTGACCTGTGCTGCTGGTGTAGTGCCTCACTGACCTGTGCTGCTGGTGTAGTGCCTCACTGACCTGTGCTGCTGGTGTAGTGCCTCACTGACCTGTGCTGCTGGTGTAGTGCCTCACTGACCTGTGCTGCTGGTGTAGTGCCTCACTGACCTGTGCTGCTGGTGTAGTGCCTCACTGACCTGTGCTGCTGGTGTAGTGCCTCACTGACCCGTGCTGCTGGTGTAGTGCCTCACTGACCCGTGCTGCTGGTGTAGTGCCTCACTGACCTGTGCTGCTGGTGTAGTGCCTCACTGACCTGTGCTGCTGGTGTAGTGCCTCACTGACCTGTGCTGCTGGTGTAGTGCCTCACTGACCTGTGCTGCTGGTGTAGTGCCTCACTGACCCGTGCTGCTGGTGTAGTGCCTCACTGACCTGTGCTGCTGGTGTAGTGCCTCACTGACCTGTGCTGCTGGTGTAGTGCCTCACTGACCTGTGCTGCTGGTGTAGTGCCTCACTGACCTGTGCTGCTGGTGTAGTGCCTCACTGACCTGTGCTGCTGGTGTAGTGCCTCACTGACCTGTGCTGCTGGTGTAGTGCCTCACTGACCTGTGCTGCTGGTGTAGTGCCTCACTGACCTGTGCTGCTGGTGTAGTGCCTCACTGACCTGTGCTGCTGGTGTAGTGCCTCACTGACCCGTGCTGCTGCTGCTGGTGTAGTGCCTCACTGACCTGTGCTGCTGGTGTAGTGCCTCACTGACCTGTGCTGCTGGTGTAGTGCCTCACTGACCTGTGCTGCTGGTGTAGTGCCTCACTGACCTGTGCTGCTGGTGTAGTGCCTCACTGACCTGTGCTGCTGGTGTAGTGCCTCACTGACCTGTGCTGCTGGTGTAGTGCCTCACTGACCTGTGCTGCTTCTGGTGTAGTGCCTCACTGACCTGTGCTGCTGGTGTAGTGCCTCACTGACCTGTGCTGCTGGTGTAGTGCCTCACTGACCTGTGCTGCTGGTGTAGTGCCTCACTGACCTGTGCTGCTGGTGTAGTGCCTCACTGACCTGTGCTGCTGGTGTAGTGCCTCACTGACCTGTGCTGCTGGTGTAGTGCCTCACTGACCTGTGCTGCTGGTGTAGTGCCTCACTGACCTGTGCTGCTGGTGTAGTGCCTCACTGACCTGTGCTGCTGGTGTGTGCCTCACTGACCTGTGCTGCTGGTGTAGTGCCTCACTGACCCGTGCTGCTGGTGTAGTGCCTCACTGACCTATGCTGCTGGTGTAGTGCCTCACTGACCTGTGCTGCTGGTGTAGTGCCTTACTGACCTGTGCTGCTGGTGTAGTGCCTCACTGACCTGTGCTGCTGGTGTAGTGCCACACTGACCTGTGCTGTTGGTGTAGTGCCTCACTGACCCGTGCTGCTGGTGTAGTGCCTCACTGACCTGTGCTGCTGGTGTAGTGCCTCACTGACCTGTGCTGCTGGTGTAGTGCCTCACTGACCTGTGCTGCTGGTGTAGTGCCTCACTGACCTGTGCTGCTGGTGTAGTGCCTCACTGACCCGTGCTGCTGGAGTAGTGCCTCACTGACCTGTGCTGCTGGTGTAGTGCCACACTGACCCGTGCTGCTGGTGTAGTGCCTCACTGACCTGTGCTGCTGGTGTAGTGCCTCACTGACCTATGCTGCTGGAGTAGTGCCTCACTGACCTGTGCTGCTGGTGTAGTGCCACACTGACCCGTGCTGCTGGTGTAGTGCCTCACTGACCTGTGCTGCTGGTGTAGTGCCTCACTGACCTGTGCTGCTGGAGTAGTGCCTCACTGACCCGTGCTGCTGGAGTAGTGCCTCACTGACCCGTGCTGCTGGTGTAGTGCCTCACTGACCCGTGCTGCTGGTGTAGTGCCTCACTGACCTGTGCTGCTGGTGTAGTGCCTCACTGACCCGTGCTGCTTGTGTAGTGCCTCACTGACCCTGCTGCTGGTGTAGTGCCTCACTGACCCGTGCTGCTGGTGTAGTGCCACACTGACCCGTGCTGCTGGTGTAGTGCCTCACTGACCGTGCTGCTGGTGTAGTGCCTCACTGACCCGTGCTGCTGCTGCTGGTGTAGTGCCTCACTGACCCGTGCTGCTGGTGTAGTGCCTCACTGACCTGTGCTGCTGGTGTAGTGCCACACTGACCTGTGCTGCTGGTGTNTGCTGCTGGTGTAGTGCCTCACTGACCTGTGCTGCTGGTGTAGTGCCTCACTGACCTGTGCTGCTGGTGTAGTGCCTCACTGACCTGTGCTGCTGGTGTAGTGCCTCACTGACCGTGCTGCTGGTGTAGTGCCTCACTGACCGTGCTGCTGCTGCTGGTGTAGTGCCTCACTGACCTGTGCTGCTGGTGTAGTGCCTCACTGACCTGTGCTGCTGGTGTAGTGCCTCACTGACCGTGCTGCTGATGCTGGGGTAGTGCCTCACTGACCTGTGCTGCTGTGTAGTGCCTCACTGACCCGTGCTGCTAGAGTAGTGCCTCACTGACCCGTGCTGCTGGTGAAGTGCCTCACTGACCTGTGCTGCTGCTGCTGGTGTAGTGCCTCACTGACCTGTGCTGCTGCTGCTCGTGTAGTGCCTCACTGACCTGTGCTGCTGCTGCTCGTGTAGTGCCTCACTGACCTGTGCTGCTGGTGTAGTGCCTCAATGACCTGTGCTGCTGGTGTAGTGCCTCACTGACCCGTGCTGCTAGAGTAGTGCCTCACTGACCTGTGCTGCTGGTGTAGTGCCTCACTGACCTGTGCTGCTGGTGTAGTGCCTCACTGACCTGTGCTGCTGGTGTAGTGCCTCACTGACCTGTGCTGCTGGTGTAGTGCCTCACTGACCTGTGCTGCTGGTGTAGTGCCTCACTGACCTGTGCTGCTGGTGTAGTGCCTCACTGACCTGTGCTGCTGGTGTAGTGCCTCACTGACCTATGCTGCTGGTGTAGTGCCTCACTGACCTGTGTTGCTGGTGTGTAGTGCCTCACTGACCGTGCTGCTGGTGTAGTGCCTCACTGACCGTGCTGCTGGTGTAGTGCCTCACTGACCTGTGCTGCTGGTGTAGTGCCTCACTGACCTGTGCTGCTGGTGTAGTGCCTCACTGACCTGTGCTGCTGTGTAGTGCCTCACTGACCTGTGCTGCTGGTGTAGTGCCTCACTGACCTGTGCTGCTGGTGTAGTGCCTCACTGACCTGTGCTGCTGGTGTAGTGCCTCACTGACCTGCTGCTGGTGTAGTGCCTCACTGACCTGTGCTGCTGGTGTAGTGCCTCACTGACCGTGCTGTGCTGCTGGTGTAGTGCCTCACTGACCTGTGCTGCTGGTGTAGTGCCTCACTGACCTGTGCTGCTGGTGTAGTGCCTCACTGACCTGTGCTGCTGGTGTAGTGCCTCACTGACCTGTGCTGCTGGTGTAGTGCCTCACTGACCTGTGCTGCTGGTGTAGTGCCTCACTGACCTGTGCTGCTGGTGTAGTGCCACACTGACCTGTGCTGCTGCTGTGGAGTAGTGCCTCACTGACCTGTGCTGCTGGTGTAGTGCCTCACTGACCTGTGCTGCTGGTGTAGTGCCTCACTGACCTGTGGCTAGTGTAGTGCCTCACTGACCTGTGCTGCTGGTGTAGTGCCTCACTGACCCGTGCTGCTGGTGTAGTGCCTCACTGACCGTATGCTGCTGGTGTAGTGCCTCACTGACCTGTGCTGCTGGTGTAGTGCCTTACTGACCTGCTCTGCTGGTGTAGTGCCTCACTGACCTGTGCTGCTGGTGTAGTGCCTCACTGACCTGTGCTGCTGGTGTAGTGCCTCACTGACCCGTGCTGCTGGTGTAGTGCCTCACTGACCGTGCTGCTGGTGTAGTGCCTCACTGACCGTGCTGCTGGTGTAGTGCCTCACTGACCTGTGCTGCTGGTGTAGTGCCTCACTGACCTGTGCTGCTGGTGTAGTGCCTCACTGACCTGTGCTGCTGCTGGTGTAGTGCCTCACTGACCTGTGCTGCTGGTGTAGTGCCTCACTGACCCGTGCTGCTGGTGTAGTGCCTCACTGACCTGTGCTGCTGGTGTAGTGCCTCACTGACCCGTGCTGCTGGTGGTGTAGTGCCTCACTGACCCGTTCTGCTGGTGTAGTGCCTCACTGACCGTGCTGCTGGTGTAGTGCCTCACTGACCTGTGTGCTGGTGTAGTGCCTCACTGACCGTGCTGCTGGTGTAGTGCCTCACTGACCTGTGCTGCTGGTGTAGTGCCTCACTGACCTGTGCTGCTGGTGTAGTGCCTCACTGACCCGTGCTGCTGGTGTAGTGCCTCACTGACCTGTGCTGCTGGTGTAGTGCCTCACTGACCTGTGCTGCTGGTGTAGTGCCTCACTGACCTGTGCTGCTGGTGTAGTGCCTCACTGACCTGTGCTGCTGGTGTAGTGCCTCACTGACCTGTGCTGCTGGTGTAGTGCCTCACTGACCCGTGCTGCTGGTGTAGTGCCTCACTGACCTCTGTGGCTGGTGTAGTGCCTCACTGACCGTGCTGCTGGTGTAGTGCCTCACTGACCTGTGCTGCTGGTGTAGTGCCTCACTGACCTGTGCTGCTGGTGTAGTGCCTCACTGACCCGTGCTGCTGGTGTAGTGCCTCACTGACTGTGCTGCTGGTGTAGTGCCTCACTGACCTGTGCTGCTGGTGTAGTGCCACACTGACCTGTGCTGCTGGTGTAGTGCCACACTGACCTGTGCTGCTGGTGTAGTGCCACACTGACTGTGCTGCTGCTGCTGGTGTAGTGCCTCACTGACCTGTGCTGCTGGTGTAGTGCCACACTGACCTGTGCTGCTGGTGTAGTGCCTCACTGACCCGTGCTGCTGGTGTAGTGCCTCACTGACCTGTGCTGCTGGTGTAGTGCCTCACTGACCGTGCTGCTGGTGTAGTGCCTCACTGACCCGTGGTGCTGGTGTGGTGCCTCACTGACCTGTGCTGCTGGTGTAGTGCCTCACTGACCTGTGCTGCTGGTGTAGTGCCTCACTGACCTGTGCTGCTGGTGTAGTGCCTCACTGACCTGTGCTGCTGGTGTAGTGCCTCACTGACCTGTGCTGCTGGTGTAGTGCCTCACTGACCTGTGCTGCTGGTGTAGTGCCTCACTGACCTGTGCTGCTGGTGTAGTGTTCACTGACCTGTGCTGCTGGTGTAGTGCCTCACTGACCTGTGCTGCTGGTGTAGTGACTCACTGACCTGTGCTGCTGGTGTTGTGCCTCACTGACCTGTGCTACTGCTGCTGGTGTAGTGCCTCACTGACCTGTGCTGCTGGTGTAGTGCCTCACTGACCCGTGCTGCTGGTGTAGTGCCTCACTGACCTGTGCTGCTGGTGTAGTGCCTCACTGACCTGTGCTGCTGGTGTAGTGCCTCACTGACCTGTGCTGCTGGTGTAGTGCCACACTGACCCGTGCTGGTGTGGGTGCCTCACTGACCCGTGCTGCTGGTGTAGTGCCTGACTGACCTGTGCTTGCTGGTGTAGTGCCTCACTGACCTGTGTGCTGGTGTAGTGCCTCACTGACCCTGTGCTGCTGTGTAGTGCCTCACTGACCTGTGCTGCTGGTGTAGTGCCTCACTGACCTGTGCTTGGTGTAGTGCCTCACTGACCTGTGCTGCTGGTGTAGTGCCTCACTGACCTGTGCTGCTGGTGTAGTGCCTCACTGACCGTGTTGCTGGTGTAGTGCCTCACTGACCTGTGCTGCTGGTGTAGTGCCTCACTGACCCATGCTGCTGGTGTAGTGCCTCACTGACCTGTGCTGCTGGTGTAGTGCCTCACTGACCCGTGCTGCTGGTGTTGTGCCTCACTGACCTGTGCTGCTGGTGTAGTGCCTCACTGACCTGTGGCTGGTGTAGTGCCTCACTGACCTGTGCTGCTGGTGTAGTGCCTCACTGACCCGTGCTGCTGGTGTAGTGCCTCACTGACCTGTGCTGCTGGTGTAGTGCCTCACTGACCTGTGCTGCTGGTGTAGTGCCTCACTGATCTGTGCTGCTGGTGTAGTGCCTCACTGACCTGTGCTGCTGGCTGGTGTAGTGCCTCACTGACCCGTGCTGCTGGTGTAGTGCCTCACTGACCTGTGCTGCTGGTGTTGTGCCTCACTTACCTGTGCTGCTGCTGCTGGTGTAGTGCCTCACTGACCTGTGCTGCTGGTGTGTGCCTCACTGACCTGTGCTGCTGCTGCTGGTGTAGTGCCTCACTGACCTGTGCTGCTGGTGTAGTGCCTCACTGATCTGTGCTGCTAGTGTAGTGCCTCACTGACCTGTGCTGCTGGTGTAGTGCCTCACTGACCCGTGCTGCTGGTGTAGTGCCTCACTGACCTGTGCTGCTGGTGTAGTGACTCACTGACCTGTGCTGCTGGTGTTGTGCCTCACTGACCCGTGCTGTGGTGTAGTGCCTCACTGACCCGTGCTGCTGGTGTAGTGCCTCACTGAACTGTGCTGTGGTGTTGTGCCTCACTGACCCGTGCTGCTGCTGCTGGTGTAGTGCCTCACTGACCTGTGCTGCTGGTGTAGTGCCTCACTGACCCGTGCTGCTGGTGTAGTGCCTCACTGACCTGTGCTGCTGGTGTAGTGCCTCACTGACCTATGCTGCTGGTGTAGTGCCTCACTGACCTGTGCTGCTGGTGTAGTGCCTCACTGACCTGTGCTGCTGGTGTAGTGCCTCACTGACCTGTGCTGCTGGTGTAGTGCCTCACTGACCTGTGCTGCTGGAGTAGTGCCACACTGACCTGTGCTGCTGGTGTAGTGCCTCACTGACCTGTGCTGCTGAGTAGTGCCACACTGACCTGTGCTGCTGGTGTAGTGCCTCACTGACCTGTGCTGCTGGTGTAGTGCCTCACTGACCCGTGCTGCTAGAGTAGTGCCTCACTGACCCGTGCTGCTGGTGTAGTGCCTCACTGACCTGTGCTGCTGCTGCTGGTGTAGTGCCTCACTGACCTGTGCTGCTGCTGCTCGTGTAGTGCCTCACTGACCTGTGCTGCTGGTGTAGTGCCTCACTGACCCGTGCTGCTGGAGTAGTGCCTCACTGACCTGTGCTGCTGGTGTAGTGCCTCACTGACCTGTGCTGCTGGTGTAGTGCCTCACTGACCTGTGCTGCTGGTGTAGTGCCTCACTGACCTGTGCTGCTGGTGTAGTGCCTCACTGACCTGTGCTGCTGGTGTAGTGCCTCACTGACCTGTGCTGCTGGTGTAGTGCCTCACTGACCTGTGCTGCTGGTGTAGTGCCTCACTGACCTATGCTGCTGGTGTAGTGCCTCACTGACCTGTGCTGCTGGTGTAGTGCCACACTGACCGTGCTGCTGGAGTAGTGCCTCACTGACCTGTGCTGCTGGTGTAGTGCCTCACTGACCTGTGCTGCTGGTGTAGTACTCACTGACCTGTGCTGCTGGTGTAGTGCCTCACTGACCTGTGCTGCTGAGTAGTGCCTCACTGACCTGTGCTGCTGGTGTAGTGCCTCACTGACCTGTGCTGCTGGTGTAGTGCCTCACTGACCTGTGCTGCTGGTGTAGTGCCTCACTGACCTGTATGCTGGTGTAGTGCCTCACTGACCTGTGCTGCTGGTGTAGTACCTCACTGACCTGTGCTGCTGGTGTAGTGCCTCACTGACCCGTGTGCTGCTGCTGGTGTAGTGCCTCACTGACCTGTATGCTGGTGTAGTGCCTCACTGACCTGTGCTGGTGGTGTAGTGCCTCACTGACCCGTGCTGCTGGTGTAGTGCCTCACTGACCTGTGCTGCTGGTGTAGTGCCTCACTGACCTGTGCTGCTGGTGTAGTGCCTCACTGACCCGTGCTGCTGGTGTAGTGCCTCACTGACCTGTGCTGCTGGTGTAGTGCCTCACTGAGCGTGGTGCTGGTGTAGTGCCTCACTGACCGTGCTGCTGGTGTAGTGCCTCACTGACCTGTGCTGCTGGTGTAGTGCCTCACTGACCTGTGCTGCTGGTGTAGTGCCTCACTGACCGTGCTGCTGGTGTAGCACTCACTGACCCGTGCAGCTGGTGTAGTGCCTCACTGACCTGTGCTGCTGGTGTAGTGCTCACTGACCCGTGCTGCTGGTGTAGTGCCTCACTGACCTGTGCTGCTGGTGTAGTGCCTCACTGACCGTGCTGCTGGTGTAGTGCCTCACTGACCTGTGCTGCTGGTGTAGTGCCTCACTGACCCGTGCTGCTGGTGTAGTGCCACACTGACCTGTGCTGCTGGTGTAGTGCCTCACTGACCTGTGCTGCTGGTGTAGTGCCTCACTGACCCGCGCAGCTGGTGTAGCACTTCACTGACCTTGCTACTGCTGGCGTAGCGTGCACGTGTCAAACACTTGCACAATCTAGGGAAAGGTTAATAGACCCTGGCTCAGGTCGGTAGTGGATAACATACAAATTCAATAACGGAGAATGATTTGTCTAATCAATACGTGGAAGTTGAGTATTGAACAAGTGTTTATGTATTCGTTTGTCTCTGTACAGGAACGGATTTGGTCATGCCTCTTTATGTAGCTTCAGGTAAAATGGAGAGAAAGATTTTCCGAAGAATGCGCCAAGCCAGTAAAACTATATTGCACTTGGAAGAGGTCAGGATAAGGATTTGGGATGGGACGAGGGAAAGGAATGGTGCCCAACCTCTTGGACGGTGTTGGATTAAACACCGACCTTGATGGAGAGAGACCGTCCGTCTGCCGTCCAGCCCAAGTGGTTGGACCACAATAATGAAGTGGTGCAGTAGATGTGCTAATGTCTTTACATTGAGGGAATGTTGTAGGAGAGGACATAAGCGGAAACTGGAAGCGCAGCTGAGTGGAAGGAATGTAATGAAATACTTATATCTTGTATGGGAGGTAAACAAGTGGGGCCACCGTCCACCATATGTGATAGGCAAGGTAACTATGTGCTTTTGGGTCTGACCAGTAACTGGATGAGTGACCACGCGAACACATTCGATATTGAGGGGCACTAGTCAAATGTGTACCTGACTATGGTGAGCACAGTCTNGTGTAGTGCCTCACTGACCCGTGCTGCTGCTGCTGGTGTAGTGCCTCACTGACCTGTGCTGCTGGTGTAGTGCCTCACTGACCTGTGCTGCTGGTGTAGTGCCTCACTGACCCGTGCTGCTGCTGCTGGTGTAGTGCCTCACTGACCTGTGCTGCTGGTGTAGTGCCTCACTGACCCGTGCTGCTGGTGTAGTGCCTCACTGACCCGTGCTGCTGGTGTAGTGCCTCACTGACCTGTGCTGCTGCTGCTGGTGTAGTGCCTCACTGACCTGTGCTGCTGCTGCTCGTGTAGTGCCTCACTGACCTGTGCTGCTGCTGCTCGTGTAGTGCCTCACTGACCTGTGCTGCTGGTGTAGTGCCTCACTGACCTGTGCTGCTGGTGTAGTGCCTCACTGACCCGTGCTGCTGGTGTAGTGCCTCACTGACCTGTGCTGCTGGTGTAGTGCCTCACTGACCTGTGCTGCTGGTGTAGTGCCTCACTGACCTGTGCTGCTGGTGTAGTGCCTCACTGACCTGTGCTGCTGGTGTAGTGCCTCACTGACCTGTGCTGCTGGTGTAGTGCCTCACTGACCTGTGCTGCTGGTGTAGTGCCTCACTGACCTGTGCTGCTGGTGTAGTGCCTCACTGACCTATGCTGCTGGTGTAGTGCCTCACTGACCTGTGCTGCTGGTGTAGTAGTGCCTCACTGACCCGTGCTGCTGGTGTAGTGCCTCACTGACCCGTGCTGCTGGTGTAGTGCCTCACTGACCTGTGCTGCTGGTGTAGTGCCTCACTGACCTGTGCTGCTGGTGTAGTGCCTCACTGACCTGTGCTGCTGTGTAGTGCCTCACTGACCTGTGCTGCTGGTGTAGTGCCTCACTGACCTGTGCTGCTGGTGTAGTGCCTCACTGACCTGTGCTGCTGGTGTAGTGCCTCACTGACCTGTGCTGCTGGTGTAGTGCCTCACTGACCTGTGCTGCTGGTGTAGTGCCTCACTGACCGTGCTGCTGCTGCTGGTGTAGTGCCTCACTGACCTGTGCTGCTGGTGTAGTGCCTCACTGACCTGTGCTGCTGGTGTAGTGCCTCACTGACCTGTGCTGCTGGTGTAGTGCCTCACTGACCTGTGCTGCTGGTGTAGTGCCTCACTGACCTGTGCTGCTGGTGTAGTGCCTCACTGACCTGTGCTGCTGGTGTAGTGCCACACTGACCTGTGCTGCTGCTGCTGGAGTAGTGCCTCACTGACCTGTGCTGCTGGTGTAGTGCCTCACTGACCTGTGCTGCTGGTGTAGTGCCTCACTGACCTGTGCTGCTGGTGTAGTGCCTCACTGACCTGTGCTGCTGGTGTAGTGCCTCACTGACCCGTGCTGCTGGTGTAGTGCCTCACTGACGTATGCTGCTGGTGTAGTGCCTCACTGACCTGTGCTGCTGGTGTAGTGCCTCACTGACCTGTGCTGCTGGTGTAGTGCCTCACTGACCTGTGCTGCTGGTGTAGTGCCTCACTGACCTGTGCTGCTGGTGTAGTGCCTCACTGACCCGTGCTGCTGGTGTAGTGCCTCACTGACCTGTGCTGCTGGTGTAGTGCCTCACTGACCTGTGCTGCTGGTGTAGTGCCTCACTGACCTGTGCTGCTGGTGTAGTGCCTCACTGACCTGTGCTGCTGGTGTAGTGCCTCACTGACCTGTGCTGCTGCTGCTGTGTAGTGCCTCACTGACCTGTGCTGCTGGTGTAGTGCCTCACTGACCCGTGCTGCTGGTGTAGTGCCTCACTGACCTGTGCTGCTGGTGTAGTGCCTCACTGACCCGTGCTGCTGCTGCTGGTGTAGTGCCTCACTGACCCGTGCTGCTGGTGTAGTGCCTCACTGACCCGTGCTGCTGGTGTAGTGCCTCACTGACCTCTGTGCTGGTGTAGTGCCTCACTGACCCGTGCTGCTGGTGTAGTGCCTCACTGACCTGTGCTGCTGGTGTAGTGCCTCACTGACCTGTGCTGCTGGTGTAGTGCCTCACTGACCCGTGCTGCTGGTGTAGTGCCTCACTGACCTGTGCTGCTGGTGTAGTGCCTCACTGACCTGTGCTGCTGGTGTAGTGCCTCACTGACCTGTGCTGCTGGTGTAGTGCCTCACTGACCTGTGCTGCTGGTGTAGTGCCTCACTGACCTGTGCTGCTGGTGTAGTGCCTCACTGACCCGTGCTGCTGGTGTAGTGCCTCACTGACCTCTGTGCTGGTGTAGTGCCTCACTGACCCGTGCTGCTGGTGTAGTGCCTCACTGACCTGTGCTGCTGGTGTAGTGCCTCACTGACCTGTGCTGCTGGTGTAGTGCCTCACTGACCCGTGCTGCTGGTGTAGTGCCTCACTGACCTGTGCTGCTGGTGTAGTGCCTCACTGACCTGTGCTGCTGGTGTAGTGCCACACTGACCTGTGCTGCTGGTGTAGTGCCTCACTGACCTGTGCTGCTGGTGTAGTGCCACACTGACCTGTGCTGCTGCTGCTGGTGTAGTGCCTCACTGACCTGTGCTGCTGGTGTAGTGCCTCACTGACCTGTGCTGCTGGTGTAGTGCCTCACTGACCCGTGCTGCTGGTGTAGTGCCTCACTGACCTGTGCTGCTGGTGTAGTGCCTCACTGACCCGTGCTGCTGGTGTAGTGCCTCACTGACCCGTGCTGCTGGTGTAGTGCCTCACTGACCTGTGCTGCTGGTGTAGTGCCTCACTGACCTGTGCTGCTGGTGTAGTGCCTCACTGACCTGTGCTGCTGGTGTAGTGCCTCACTGACCTGCGCTGCTGGTGTAGTGACTCACTGACCTGTGCTGCTGGTGTAGTGCCTCACTGACCTGTGCTGCTGGTGTAGTGCCTCACTGACCTGTGCTGCTGGTGTAGTGTTTCACTGACCTGTGCTGCTGGTGTAGTGCCTCACTGACCTGTGCTGCTGGTGTAGTGACTCACTGACCTGTGCTGCTGGTGTTGTGCCTCACTGACCTGTGCTACTGCTGCTGGTGTAGTGCCTCACTGACCTGTGCTGCTGGTGTAGTGCCTCACTGACCCGTGCTCCTGGTGTAGTGCCTCACTGACCTGTGCTGCTGGTGTAGTGCCTCACTGACCTGTGCTGCTGGTGTAGTGCCTCACTGACCTGTGCTGCTGGTGTAGTGCCACACTGACCCGTGCTGCTGGTGTTGTGCCTCACTGACCCGTGCTGCTGGTGTAGTGCCTCACTGACCTGTGCTGCTGGTGTAGTGCCTCACTGACCTGTGCTGCTGGTGTAGTGCCTCACTGACCCGTGTTGCTGGTGTAGTGCCTCACTGACCTGTGCTGCTGGTGTAGTGCCTCACTGACCTGTGCTTCTGGTGTAGTGACTCACTGACCTGTGCTGCTGGTGTAGTGCCTCACTGACCTGTGCTGCTGGTGTAGTGCCTCACTGACCCGTGTTGCTGGTGTAGTGCCTCACTGACCTGTGCTGCTGGTGTAGTGCCTCACTGACCCATGCTGCTAGTGTAGTGCCTCACTGACCTGTGCTGCTGGTGTAGTGACTCACTGACCCGTGCTGCTGGTGTTGTGCCTCACTGACCTGTGCTGCTGGTGTAGTGCCTCACTGACCTGTGCTGCTGGTGTAGTACCTCACTGACCTGTGCTGCTGGTGTAGTGCCTCACTGACCCGTGCTGCTGGTGTAGTGCCTCACTGACCTGTGCTGCTGGTGTTGTGCCTCACTGACCTGTGCTGCTGGTGTAGTACCTCACTGACCTGTGCTGCTGGTGTAGTGCCTCACTGACCTGTGCTGCTGCTGCTGGTGTAGTGCCTCACTGACCCGTGCTGCTGGTGTAGTGCCTCACTGACCTGTGCTGCTGGTGTTGTGCCTCACTTACCTGTGCTGCTGCTGCTGGTGTAGTGCCTCACTGACCTGTGCTGCTGGTGTTGTGCCTCACTGACCTGTGCTGCTGCTGCTGGTGTAGTGCCTCACTGACCTGTGCTGCTGGAGTAGTGCCTCACTGACCTGTGCTGCTAGTGTAGTGCCTCACTGACCTGTGCTGCTGGTGTAGTGCCTCACTGACCCGTGCTGCTGGTGTAGTGCCTCACTGACCTGTGCTGCTGGTGTAGTGCTCACTGACCTGTGCTGCTGGTGTTGTGCCTCACTGACCCGTGCTGTTGGAGTAGTGCCTCACTGACCCGTGCTGCTGGTGTAGTGCCTCACTGAACTGTGCTGTTGGTGTTGTGCCTCACTGACCCGTGCTGCTGCTGCTGGTGTAGTGCCTCACTGACCTGTGCTGCTGGTGTAGTGCCTCACTGACCCGTGCTGCTGGTGTAGTGCCTCACTGACCTGTGCTGCTGGTGTAGTGCCTCACTGACCTATGCTGCTGGTGTAGTGCCTCACTGACCTGTGCTGCTGGTGTAGTGCCTCACTGACCTGTGCTGCTGGTGTAGTGCCTCACTGACCTGTGCTGCTGGTGTAGTGCCTCACTGACCTGTGCTGCTAGAGTAGTGCCACACTGACCTGTGCTGCTGGTGTAGTGCCTCACTGACCTGTGCTGCTAGAGTAGTGCCACACTGACCTGTGCTGCTGGTGTAGTGCCTCACTGACCTGTGCTGCTGGTGTAGTGCCTCACTGACCCGTGCTGCTAGAGTAGTGCCTCACTGACCCGTGCTGCTGGTGTAGTGCCTCACTGACCTGTGCTGCTGCTGCTGGTGTAGTGCCTCACTGACCTGTGCTGCTGCTGCTCGTGTAGTGCCTCACTGACCTGTGCTGCTGGTGTAGTGCCTCACTGACCCGTGCTGCTAGAGTAGTGCCTCACTGACCTGTGCTGCTGGTGTAGTGCCTCACTGACCTGTGCTGCTGGTGTAGTGCCTCACTGACCTGTGCTGCTGGAGTAGTGCCTCACTGACCTGTGCTGCTGGTGTAGTGCCTCACTGACCTGTGCTGCTGGTGTAGTGCCTCACTGACCTGTGCTACTGGTGTAGTGCCTCACTGACCTGTGCTGCTGGTGTAGTGCCTCACTGACCTATGCTGCTGGTGTAGTGCCTCACTGACCTGTGTTGCTGGTGTAGTGCCACACTGACCCGTGCTGCTGGAGTAGTGCCTCACTGACCTGTGCTGCTGGTGTAGTGCCTCACTGACCTGTGCTGCTGGTGTAGTACCTCACTGATCTGTGCTGCTGGTGTAGTGCCTCACTGACCTGTGCTGCTCGAGTAGTGCCTCACTGACCTGTGCTGCTGGTGTAGTGCCTCACTGACCTGTGCTGCTGGTGTAGTGCCTCACTGACCTGTGCTGCTGGTGTAGTGCCTCACTGACCTGTACTGCTGGTGTAGTGCCTCACTGACCTGTGCTGCTGGTGTAGTACCTCACTGACCTGTGCTGCTGGTGTAGTGCCTCACTGACCCGTGCTGCTGCTGCTGGTGTAGTGCCTCACTGACCTGTACTGCTGGTGTAGTGCCTCACTGACCTGTGCTGTTGGTGTAGTGCCTCACTGACCCGTGCTGCTGGTGTAGTGCCTCACTGACCTGTGCTGCTGGTGTAGTGCCTCACTGACCTGTGCTGCTGGTGTAGTGCCTCACTGACCCGTGCTGCTGGTGTAGTGCCTCACTGACCTGTGCTGCTGGTGTAGTGCCTCACTGAGCCGTGGTGCTGGTGTAGTGCCTCACTGACCCGTGCTGTTGGTGTAGTGCCTCACTGACCTGTGCTGCTGGTGTAGTGCCTCACTGACCTGTGCTGCTGGTGTAGTGCCTCACTGACCCGTGCTGCTGGTGTAGCACTTCACTGACCCGTGCAGCTGGTGTAGTGCCTCACTGACCTGTGCTGCTGGTGTAGTGCCTCACTGACCCGTGCTGCTGGTGTAGTGCCTCACTGACCTGTGCTGCTGGTGTAGTGCCTCACTGACCCGTGCAGCTGGTGTAGTGCCTCACTGACCTGTGCTGCTGGTGTAGTGCCTCACTGACCCGTGCTGCTGGTGTAGTGCCACACTGACCTGTGCTGCTGGTGTAGTGCCTCACTGACCTGTGCTGCTGGTGTAGTGCCTCACTGACCCGCGCAGCTGGTGTAGCACTTCACTGACCTTTGCTACTGCTGGCGTAGCGTGCACGTGTCAAACACTTGCACAATCTAGGGAAAGGTTAATAGACCCTGGCTCAGGTCGGTAGTGGATAACATACAAATTCAATAACGGAGAATGATTTGTCTAATCAATACGTGGAAGTTGAGTATTGAACAAGTGTTTATGTATTCGTTTGTCTCTGTACAGGAACGGATTTGGTCATGCCTCTTTATGTAGCTTCAGGTAAAATGGAGAGAAAGATTTTCCGAAGAATGCGCCAAGCCAGTAAAACTATATTGCACTTGGAAGAGGTCAGGATAAGGATTTGGGATGGGACGAGGGAAAGGAATGGTGCCCAACCTCTTGGACGGTGTTGGATTAAACACCGACCTTGATGGAGAGAGACCGTCCGTCTGCCGTCCAGCCCAAGTGGTTGGACCACAATAATGAAGTGGTGCAGTAGATGTGCTAATGTCTTTACATTGAGGGAATGTTGTAGGAGAGGACATAAGCGGAAACTGGAAGCGCAGCTGAGTGGAAGGAATGTAATGAAATACTTATATCTTGTATGGGAGGTAAACAAGTGGGGCCACCGTCCACCATATGTGATAGGCAAGGTAACTATGTGCTTTTGGGTCTGACCAGTAACTGGATGAGTGACCACGCGAACACATTCGATATTGAGGGGCACTAGTCAAATGTTGTACCTGACTATGGTGAGCACAGTCTGGGCCTGTGTGTGAGGCACGAGTATATATCAGTATACATAATGCACTTGTGATATAAATTAAAATCTTTGATTCAGGTTTGAAGCATCAGTCACAACTCACTCGGGAAGGAAGCTGCTTCGACCCCTGATTCATCAGTGACAAAACACGGCGTCATAACACTACCAGTCTGGGTGGTCGCAAAAGTGACGTACTGTCCCGTTTTGGTGTCCTCAGGTAAGTTAGGAAAGGACACTTTAATTTGACCGTTTTCTTGACGTTGAGAAACCTTAGGAGGACGTGATGGGCTCGTCGTGTGTGAGTATATATTATGACTATATTATCCCTCGTCAAGTAAAGTCACTTATTTTACTTTACTTAACCTGACTACGCTAGAAGTCGCGACGTGTGCTTCCTTCACTTCCAGCCCGAACTGATTTACACCTACATATTTTCGACCCCCTGACCCCTCCCATGTACTGATCTTGTCAAACCAATTGTCCAAACCTAGAACTATCGACAAAACTATTGTTTGCATGTTATATAACCTACTTATTCTCGCAATGGAAGTGAATTATTGAAGCTTGTCATACATAGTACACATAATTGACACATGTGTCAAGGATACGGGAATGATTTATAGTAATTACAGGAAATACTTCAAGGTGGGTTTCTCTATATGAAGATAGTTGGGACCTAAGCAGACACTATCTCAGCGCATGCTACCCAAGCTAAAGATAAATGCTTTCAAAGTCCTAGAAAAAATGAAAGCTCCATTATATGTACTGAAAAAATTGGCCAAAATAGAGTGTCTTCAATCAGAAAACTCTCGGTGAGCAAGTCGTAGCTAGCACGTATAAAAATAGAGAGACCCTCAACTGCTGCAGAAGTGCCAGTTACTGCTGTGAGGGAGCCCTTTGCATCGGAGTGCTTGTCAACAGAACACCTCTCAATCTTGGTAAACAGATTGATCGAAACTGTGAACGCCCAGAAATCCGGACTCCACCTGGCAAAAGTTGTTGGGGAATACAAACCTGGGTATGCCTATGGAAATGTCAAGACCCACAAGCCTGGAAACCCACTTCGGCCAATCATCAGCCAGATATCCACACCCACATACAGACTAACTAAGCGACTCAACGGGTTGCTGACTCCTTATGTACCTTGTGCTTTCAACCTGGAGTCTCCCAAGGAATTTGTTGACTTTCTGCAGGAGGATGGGCCAGGGGAATAAGAACCTCGTTGGACGTAGAATCACTGTTTACCAACGTACCTGTGGATGAAACAATCGGGATGATAGCAGACAGAGTGTATCGTAACCTGGCTTGCACTCCTCTTGACCTACCAGAAAACATTCTATAGGAAACTACTCCAAGCCTGCACCAAAGAGGCACCCTTCTTAAGCCCACATGGGCACATGTATAAGCAAGTAGATGTGGTCGCCATGGGTTCTTCCCTACGTGTCCTGTTTGCGAACTTCTACATGGGTACCATCGAGCAGAGAGTCTTAGTTGACATGGACTTGAAACCCGCCATATACTGCAGGCATGTTGACGACATTTTTATGCAGGTACCTGATGCCAGACGTCTGCAGCAGCTGAAGGAGGCATTTGAGCGGAATTCTGTGTTGATTTTCACTTACGAGATGGAGAATAATTGAAAGCTGCCCTTTCTGGATGTAACAGTCATGGAAAGGAGCGGAGGCTTCCACACTGCAGTCTACACTAAGGAAACAAACAGGAATGTGCCTCAATGCCAACAGTGACTGCCCAGACAGGTACAAGAGGAGTGTTGTTAACGCTTATGTCGACCGTGCTCTCAGCCACAGCTCAGGATAGATGCAAGTCGATGAAGAACTCTGTAGGGTAAGGCAGGTCCTAGTCAACAACGGCTTCTCTAACGGTTTTGTTGAAGACATCATAAAAAGAAAGGTAAAACGCCATGCAACCTCTGATGAGTCAACCAACACAACACTTGTACCCCCTATTAGACTATTTTACAGGAACTTCTTTTCAACAGCTCATAAAACGGAGGAAAGGGTCATGAAAGATATTGTTGATAGGAACGTTATCCCTACAGACAAAAATCAGAAAATAGAATTGACGATTTACTATAGAACCAAAGAAAAAAAAAGCCAACCTACTCATGAAAAACTCTCCAGACACAAAGCAGAACGCCATGAAGGAAACCAACGTCGTTTATGCCTTCAAATGCCCATTTGCAGACTGTAAGCCCCAAAGAACTCATTATATAGGTAAGACAAAAACGTCTCTTTCCAGGCGATTAATAATGCATAAACAACAGGGCTCCATAAAGGAACATATAATCTCCTCTCACAACCAGACCATCACCAGAGAAGTCTTAACAAACAACACAGAAATCATCGGTAGAAAC
Source organism: Procambarus virginalis (assembly GCA_020271785.1). Taxonomy (NCBI): domain Eukaryota; kingdom Metazoa; phylum Arthropoda; class Malacostraca; order Decapoda; family Cambaridae; genus Procambarus; species Procambarus virginalis. The sequence goes on along the minus strand of WNGS01160613.1, from coordinate 8,663 downwards.
AGCGATATCTGGCGGCTCGACATATGCGAGGCACTACACATCAAAAAGTAAAAAAGTTTTCAGACCCAGTATGCCATTCCTATCCCCCTAGATGCCCAGCCCCTTTCGCCCCCCAGGAACCCCCCTTCCCAGACCCCATTCGGCCTCAGACACCTCCCAGATCCCCCCAGACCCTCAGAGAAAGGGTGAACTCTGGTATCAGAGTTTCCAAGAAGAGTCTCAAGGTTTGGTACACCAATGCTGATGTGGTATCCAATAAAGCAGAAGAGATAAAAGAAAGAGTTAGTGAGGCAGATCCTGACACAGTTGCAATAGTGGAAACTAAAATAAATGGCATGATCTCAGATGCAAGCTTTCCAGAGGGATACCAGGAGATAAGAAAAGAAAGGAGACATAGACAGTGGCACTCGTAATAAAGCAGAAAGGGAAGTTTGAAGACCTGGGAAATTGGGGTACCAGTGAAAGCACAAGCTCCATACAGGGAACTCTGACAGCAGATGGGAGGAAGATTGTGAGCTTGGTAATCTACAATCCCCCACCAAACAGCAGAAGGCCCAGTAAGGAGTATGATGACAACACTAAGGCATGTATAGATTAACTGCAGAGGGCAGCAGTTTACTCAACTCATCCACTGCGTGCTTGTGGGGGTTGAGCTCTGGCTCTTTGGTCGCGTGTCTCAACCGTCAGTCAACTGATATACAGATTCCTGAGCCTACTGGGCTGTATCACATCTACATTTGAACCTTTATATGGAGCCAGCTTCCACCACATCACTGTCTAATGCATTTCACCTGTTAACTACTCTGACACTGAAAAAGTTCTTTCTAACGCCCCTGTGGCTCATTTGGGTACTCAGTCTCCACCTGTGTTCCCTTGTTCGCGTACCACCCGCGTTAAAAAGTTTATCCTTATCTAACATGTCAATTCCTCTGCAATTCCAAATTCACTACCTGAATTTTGTAGGTAGTGATCATGTCTCTCCTTACTCTTCTGTCTTTCATTGTCGTGAGGTGCATTTCACGCAGCGTTTCCTCGTAACTCATGCCTCTTAGTTCTGGCACTAGCCTAGTGGCATACCTCTGAACTTTTTCAGTTTCGTCTTGTGCTTGACAAGGTACGGGCTCCATGCTGGGGCCGCATACTCCAGAATTGGTCATACATAT
>WNGS01160613.1:0-2500 GCA_020271785.1 Procambarus virginalis | reverse complement strand
GAGGCGCACGGGAGTAAACGGCTCCTGTAAATTTCTCTTGTACGAAGTGTTATGGAAACCAAAGGTCTGCCATCACGAATATGCTGTCACAATCACAAGGGAAGTGTTCTGCCGAAACCCATTTATCAAATCATTTTTGGCCATTAATGTCTGTAGATAGGGTGAGCCGTGTTAGAATGCGAACAGCCTCTTAATAAAAGGTAATTAAGCTTGGTCCTTATCTCATTAATTGTACAGTGTTTTCTCTGATATAGCTGTCATATATTAGGATTCTGGCTTTACAGCTAGCACCTTTGACAGGTACAAAATGAGGAAGCAAGACTTGGTGTATCAGTTACACCAGGTAATGGAAGCTGCCTCAAAATAGGATAATTTGGTGTTTACATCCTAGTTATATCTGGTCTACTAAGCCTGCTGTGTAATAAGATAAGGAACCTCCAATGTATACTAATATATGTAGTTTAATACTGTACTTTGATTGGCTGCATATATATAAATTCAATATAACCACCCTAATGTGCAAGAATCGATTTGTGAGATTATTGCAGAAATACAGTCCACTTAACATCATACCAATTGCTATCGAAGTATATAATTAACGTAAATATAAATTCTATATAATTCATATAAATTAATAAATATAAATCACACAGGTTCGGTTCCCGCATTAATTGGTCCTTCGAACCTAGATTATTTGGACCTCGGAACCGGATTATTTGGTCCTTTGAACCCACATTATTGGTCATCTTCGAGTCGGATGACAGATTATTTGGTCACTTAGTACCAGATGAACCAGTTAACCAGTGGATTCATTAAATATACTAGTGCAGTGTGATTTATTTAAAACCAGTCAAAGACCTCGGCGTTGCCTCGAGCGAGCTCAGGAGCCCCCCCTCAGTTCAGTTCAGCCTTATCAGCGGTTTCTGGGTCACCCACAGATATTTGGTGGCGTTTTATTCCGTGAAATTGTTCACGGATTTCGCGGTGTTAAATTTCGCAAGAGATTATCCACGAATTTTGTGGAGTTTATTTCGCGAGGTCACTAATAATATTTAATACTTCTTGATAATATTAGAAGTTTCTAGAGGCTAATTAAGAGGCTATCATCAATAATTGTGTATATTATTTCTCTTAAATAGAGAATATTTAATATATATTCACAACAGGTTAGGATATACATTAACTAGTGTTTATAGATAACCTAGTCCCCTATTACCATTGACTATTTGAACTATTTATTGTTCATCCTAGTCCCATTATTACCATAATCTAATGGTACTATATTAAACAACCTAGCACCATTAATGAATGGTGCAGACCCTATTTTTTGTGTAATTTTTATCAGCTCGAGTTGAGTTGTGTATAGATAATAATTTACTTATGATCATTAGAACTTTGAGTGATTAATTAGTGTCTATACCATCCTAGGGTGATTTTGAGGAGCTAACCTAAAGGTACTTCCAGTGACACTAGTTTATCACTCAAATCATTAGTGTGTATGATTATATATATATAATGTGTATTAATTTTAAATGCTAACCTCTAGTAGAGGTAGGATTACAGCCTAGTGATAGCAGAATTTTACCCTAGACTACCATTAGTACTTGTTCAGTATTATGAGCAACCCAAGTACAAGCCCCACAAGGCTTTATCAACTAGCCAATATGGATAATGCAGGGAGAATGAAAAGAACCCTTGCAGGTCTTATAGGCCACTTAACAAGACAGATCAAGAAATGTGAAGATTTGTCACAACAATCTCCAGTTGATTATGCTGACCTGGAAAGCTATTATCAAGCAGCTGCAGGTAAATTTGAGCAAATCAAATGCCAAATAGCAACATATGTGGCTGAACTTGCCAACACCAATTTATCCTACCATCAATTCATCGGTAGCCCTAATAAATATCAGGGCATAACCATGCTAAATACTGGAGGAGGCAAATTACTCTCAGGTCCAGTATTAAGCCTGAGGAGACCTATGCCTGCAGATAAACAATACAAAAAAATCTAAATTTGTCAGCTGATTATATTTCTCCAGTAACATTATACTAAGGAGATTACAGCTGACTATAGCAACAGAGGTTGATGTTAATATCATCATTTAAAGCTGAAGTTGAGTTCATGAGGCTTCTGTGGCAAATCAGTGAACAGTAGCCTAATCAGCTACAAGTCACAGCGACCAATGTCACTGAACCCACTGCAGTCTCAGAACCATACTTAGCTTTAGTGATGGGCTATTCAATCCTCTGAATCAATTAACTATATTAAACCCCAATAAATCTGACGACTGATCTTGATACATTTATTATTTAATCAAGATGCATTCCATGGGCCTCAGTGTTTATATATCAGTGACCAGTTACCTGAACAAGCTTCATGTTATATCTAAGGTCACTGATCTCACTGCAGTCCCTGAATCATACTTGACTGTAGTACTTGATCAAATTCAGTCTTCTGGGATAAATAATATGTATTTAGGCTATAATTTTAGCCTCTCAA
>WNGS01160609.1:0-23296 GCA_020271785.1 Procambarus virginalis | reverse complement strand
ATATTATATATATATATATATATATATATATATATATATATATATATATATATATATATATATCTATATATATATATAATATATATATATATATATATATATGTCGTACCTAGTAGCCAGAACACACTTCTCAGCCTACTATGCAAGACCCCATTTGCCTAATAAGCCAAATTTTCATGAATTAATATATTTCACAATTTTTTTCTTATGAAATGATAAAGCTACCCATTTCATTATGTATGAGGTAAAAATTTTTTATTGGAGTTAAAATTAACGTAGATATATGACCGAACCTAACCAACCCTACCTAACCTAACATATCCTATCTTTATAGGTTAGGTTTGGTTAGGTGCCGAAAAAGTTAGGTTAGGTTAGGTAGGTTAGGTAGTCGAAAAATAATTAATTCATGAAAACTTGGCTTATTAGGCAAATCGGGCCTTGCATAGTAGGCTGAGAAGTGCATTCTGGCTACTAGGTACGACATATATATATATATATATATATATATATATATATATATATATATATATATATATATATATATATATATATATATATGTATGTATATGTCGTACCTAGTAGCCAGAACGCACTTCTCAGCCTACTATGCAAGGCCCGATTTGCCTAATAAGCCAAGTTTTCCTGAATAAATAGATTTTCTCTAATTTTTTCTTATGAAATGATATAGCTACCCATTTCATTATGTATGAGGTCAATTTTTTTATTGGAGTTAAAATTAATGTAGATATATGACAGAACCTAACCATCCTACCTAACCTAACCTAACCTATCTCTATAGGTTAGGTTACGTTAGGTATCCGAAAAAGTTAGGTTAGGTTAGGTTAGGTAGGTTAGGTAGTCGAAAAACAATTAATTCATGAAAACTTGGCTTACTAGGCAAATCGGGCCTTGCATTGTAGGCTGAGAAGTGCGTTGTGGCTACTAGGTACGATATATATATATATATAGTTGCGTCAGATGTACATCAGGTCTTTCTATGGGCTACAGAAAATAATATGGTGTCATGTCTGTAATGGAAAAAAAACATGATTTTTTGACAAAATTGTGTTTTTCATATGAGGGAAATCTTCGAAACCTTTTTACCAATTGCTTTGAAATTTTGCCACAACGTTGCATTCGAATAGGCGCGTGTTATTCTATACCTATTATATACATGCCTCACCTGTCATTGGAAAAAGACATGTTTTTTTTTAAAAACCACTCTATCTGTTGGACATACTCACCTAGTTGTGTTTGCGGGGGTTGAGCTCAGGCTCTTTGGTCCCGCCTCTCAACGACCAATCAACTGATGTACAGATTCCTGAGCCTACTGGGCTCTGTCATATCTACATTTGAAACTGTGTATGGAGTCAGCCTCCACCACATCACTTCCTAGTGTAATCCATTTACTAACTACTCTGACACTGAAAAAGTTCTTTTTAATGTCACTGTGGCTCTTTTGGGTACTCAGTTTCCACCTGTGACCCTTTGTGTGTGTGCCACCCGTGTTAAATAATCCATCCTTGTCCACCCTGTCAATTCCCCTGAGAATTTTGTATGTGGTGATCATGTCCCCCCTAGCTCTTCTGTCTTCCCGCGACGTGAGATGCAGCTCATGCCTCTTAGTTCTGGAACTAACCTAGTGGCATACCTCTGAACTTTTTCCAGCTTCGTCTTGTGCTTGACTAGGTACGGACTCCATGCTGGGGCTGCATACTCCAGGATTGGCCTTACATATGTGGTATACAAGGTTCTGAAAGATTCCTTACACAGGTTTCTGAAAGCAGTTCTGATGTTAGCCAGCCTCGCATAGGCCGCTGATGTTATTCTTTTGATGCGGGCTTCAGGAGACAGGTTTGGCGTGATATCAACTCCCAGATCTTTCTCTCTGCCCGTTTCGTGAAGGACTTCATCTCCCATTCGGTATCCAGTGACTGGCCTCCTAGTTCCTCCTCCTAGTTTCATTACCTTACATTTACTTGGGTTGAACTTTAGTACCCATTTGTCGGACCATTCCTTCAGTTTGTCTAGGTCATTTTGTAGCCTCATACTATCCTCCTCTGTCCTGATCCTCCTCATAATTTTCGCATCATCAGCAAACATCGAGAGGAACGAGTCAATTCCTTCTGGAAGATCATTTACGTATATCAGAAACAGTATAGGTCCAAGGACTGATCCCTGTGGGACTCCACTGGTGACTCCCCGCCTCTCCGAGACCTCACCTCTCACGGTGACTCGCTGTGTCCTGTTGCTTAGGTACTCTCTTATCCAGTGAAGTACCTTCCTTTTCACTCCAGCCTGCATCTCCAGTTTGTGCACTAGTCTCTTATGTGGTACTGTGTCAAAAGCTTTCTGGCTGTCCAGAAATATGTAGTCTGCCCAGCCCTCTCTCTCTTGCCTGATTTTTGTTGCCAGGTCATAGAACTCAATTAATCCTGTTAGGCATGATTTGCCATCTCTGAACCCATATTGATGTTGTGTTACAAAGTTCTCTTGCTCCAAATGTTCCACTAGCTTTTTTCGCACAATCTTTTCCATCATCTTGCATGGAATGCAAGTTAGGGACACTGGCCTGTACTTCAGTGCCTCCTGCCTATCACCCTTCTTTTATATTGGGACTACATTGGCCGTCTTCCAAATTTTTGGCAGTTCGCTTGTTACCAGTGACTTCTTGTACACCATGGAGAGTGGTAGGCACAGAGCCTTTGCTCCTTCCTTAAGGATCCATGGTGATATTCCATCCAGGCCTATAGCCTTTGTCACGTCCAAATCTAGCAGATGCTTCCTCACCTCCCCACTGGTAATCTCAAACTCCTCTTGTGGTGTCTGGGTTGGTGTTACTTCCCTTATCTCTGGGACTTCTCCTTGCTCTGAGGTGAAGACTTCCTGGAATTTCTTATTGAGTTCCTCGCACACTTCCTAGTCGTTCTTAGTGAATCTTTCTGCCCCTATCATCAGTTTCATTACCTGTTCCTTCACTGTTGTTTTCCTCCTGATGTGGCTATGCAGCAGTTTGGGTTGAGTCTTTGCCTTGCTCGCTATGTCATTTTCATATTGCCTGTCTACCTCTCTTCTCACCCTGACGTATTCATTCCTGGCGCTCTGGTATCTTTCTCTGCTCTCTAGTGTTCTGTTGTTTCTATGGTTTCTCCATGCCCTTTTGCTTAGCTGCTTTGCTAGCTTGCGACTCTGATTAAACCATGGGTTTCTCATTTCCATTTCATTTTTTTCCTTTTGGACTGGGACGTACTTGTCTGCTGCCTCCTTACACTTCTGTGTGATGTAGTCCATCATGTCTTGAACCGTCTTTCCTCTGAGCTCTGTTTTCCAAGCTATTTCAGTTAGGAATTTTCTCATCTCCTCATAGTTTCCCCTCCGGAATGCTGGCCTCTTGTTTTCTGGTCCCTTCCTTGAGTACATAAACCTTTCTTCGACCAGATATTCAAACAACAGTACACTGTGACCACTCATACCCATGGGGACTTCAAGACCGATTTCCCTTATGTCTGAATCGTTCAGAGTGAATACTAAGTCGAGTCTTGCTGGTTCATCTTTGCCTCTCATTCTCGTGGGACCCTTGACATGCTGACTTAAAAAGTTTCTAGTCGTCACCTCTAGCAGTTTCGCTCTCCATGTTTCCTCACCTCCATGTGGTCCTCTGTTTTCCCAGTCTATCCTTCCATGATTAAAGTCCCCCATGATGAGCAGATGGGATCGGTTTCTACAGGCAGCAGCGGCTGCTCTCTCAATGATAATGTTAACTGCCATGTTGTTTCTGTCATACTCTTGCCTGGGTCTTCTTTCATTTGGTGGTGGGATATATATCACTGCTACTACTACTCTTGGTCCTCCCATCGTCATGGTGCCCGTGATGAAATCTCTGAACCCTTCACAGTCTGGAACAACCATCTCCTCGAAACTCCATTCCTTTCTCATCAGTAGAGCCACTCTGCCTCCTCCCCTTCCTTCCCTCTCTTTCCTTATTACAGGGTAGTCCTGGGGAAACACCGCATTCGTTATGATTCCTGAGAGTTTTGTTTCTGTGAGTCCAATTACATCTGGGTTTACTTCTTGTGTTCTTTCCCTAAGTTCACTGGCCTTGTTTGTAATCCCATCTATGTTCGTGTACATGACCTTGAAGCTGACTCTCTTCTGTCCATTCTCAATTTCTGTTGATTCCAATGGAGTTGGGGGCAAGGGATGTCTGGGATGGGTGAGCCTAGGATGGGAACCTGGGGGGTCTGGGGTGTGAGGGGGGCTGGGAGGGTCTGGAACAGGGGGCTAGGGGGGCTGTCGTGAAGCGGCTGAGGGGGTCCGGGGATGGGGATTAGTTGGATCATGTGATGGGGGAGCTGGAGGGGCATGTGGTGGGAGGTCACGGGTTGGGGTATGCAGGTAGACTGGGATGGGTTGACAGGGAGGTCAGGGGTTGGCAAGGGGAGGGGAGCCTGGGGAGGGGGGCTGGGAGGGAGGGGGGTGGGGTAGGGAGGAGAACTTGGATGGGCAAACTGGGAAGGGCACAGGCTGGAGAAACAGGGAAGGGCACAGGCTGGAGAAACAGGAAGGGCATGGGGTGCAGGAACAGTGTGGATCTGGGTAGGGGCTGGGGGAGAAAAAGGGCATGGGGGAACATGGGAGGGTCTGGGGGGGAACATGGGAGGGTCTGGGATCAGGGAACATGAGGGGCATGGTCTGAAGGGGGACTTTACTTTCTGGGAGGTGCAGGTGATTGGTGGGGGATGGCTGAGGGGTTGGTTGGTGGGAGGCTTCTGGTACAATCCTCCCTGGGGATGCTGGTCTGCTGGTGGGGTGATTCCCACTCCCTTCCGAGGTTCCTGGAGACACTGAGCTGAGTCCTGTGGCTCCCATATCCCCACCCCTTTCTCTGCGTCTCCTCCTTGTTTCTGCAGCCTTCCTTCTCTCCTCCCTTGTCATGTCCCTTTGCAGAAAGACGTCCTCGCATCCCCCTAATCTCACAAGTCTGCTCTTCCTGGATAGGATTTTCTCCCTTGTTGCCTCGTTCGTGAGCACTACCTTTATCAATCGTTCCCTTTCCCTCTTGTAGATGCCCAGCCTGAAACCTTCTCTATGTTGCCATCTGCCTCCTCCATATCCAGTCCCTCCAAGATCTCTGTCATGGTTGCTCGGTCCCTCCTTCTCCACTCCTCCCGATTGGATCCCTCTGGTTCCCGTACTCCTACAACTATAATTGTTCGTTTTCATTTCCAGCATTTGTTCAGTGCATTTTGCAGCTTCCAGTGAGGTAGCTGCTTTCATACCTGCTGCCTCTAGAGCGGCCTGGGCAATTGGGCTGTTCTGCAGTATTTCTGCAAAAGAGAGTCCCCCTGGAAGGAGCCTTCCATCAGCTTCGTCCCCTGTTTCCAGGAGGTTGCATACCCTGTGCTGGTTTGAATTCTGATTTTCCCTGAGTCTCTTTATCTCCTCTCTGGCTTCCTCAAACTCACTCCTTTGGTTCTGTATTAATGTTTGCATTTCCTGCAGGTCTCTGCCAAACCTCTCTTTCATGTCCTGCAGGTCTCTGCTGAATCCCATTTTCATTTCTTGCAGGTCTCTGCTGAACCCCATTTGCATTGCATGCAGGTCTTTGCCAAATCCCCCTAATGTCTGGTTGAGCCATTCAAAGGTAGTATCCACTATTCTCTCCTGTCCCTGTATTTGGTGATGTCCCTCCATCATTTTCCCTGCCTGAGGTTAAAAAAACGTCCTGGCGTTTTTTTGTGTGTGTGTTTGTGTTTATGAGTGTGTGTTTGTTGTATGTGTGTGTTTGTGCATGTGCATGCAAGTGTGTGCATGCGTGTTCGCTTGTGTGTGTGTGTGTGTTTGTAGGGGAGGGGACTTCTGGAAAACTGGGGGGGGGGGTTGGATGGGGCGGAGATGTCACTTCAAGTCAGGTGGTCAGATAGTGGGAGGGAGTCCCACTGTGTGGGAGGGGTTTGGGTGCGGGGGGGAGGGAGGGAGAAATCTGATATGCTACAGAGGCAGTGTGAAAAGGGGGGGGGGTGATGTATGTGTGTGTGTGTATTGCTGGTCAGTTGTAGGAGAGAAGTGGGAGTGAGGGATAGTGGGGGACGATGATGAGACATGAGATGGGGTAATTGTGGGGAGGACTAGGTGATGTGGAAGAAGGAATAGTAGGGAGGACGAGGGGACAGGGGAGTGGGAGATCATGGAACGGTGGTGTGGGGAATGGTTAGGACGACGAGAGGACGGAGGAGTACGGGATGGTGGGGAGGACAAAGGAGCAGGGTAGGAGGAATGGTGGGGAGGACTGGGAGACCAGGGAAGGTTGCTGTATCTCATCAACGCACATGCATTGTTGAGCCATAGCAACGCGTGGCCGGGTACAGCTAGTATATATATATATATATATATATATATATATATATATATATATATATATATATATATATATATATATATATATATATAATATATATATATATATATATATATATATATATATATATATATATATATATATATATATATATATATATATATATATATATATATATATATATATATATATATATATATATATATATATATATATATATATATATATATATATATATATATATATATATATATATATAAATGGAAATGTTCGTTTGTTCAAAATCACTAATCTCCGAAATTTCTTCACCGTTGCTTTGAAACTTTCATACAATGTTCCATTCACATTCAAGCAGGTTTTTATATACATTTTATATTGATATCCTGTCTGTGATGGAAAAAAACATATTTTTTTTAAACTGTGTTTTTCATGTGAGAGAAATCTTTGAAACCTCTTTACCGATTGCTTTAAAATTTTGACACGACGTTGCATTCGAATAGGCGTGTGTTTCTATATGCCTATTATATACATGTCTTATCTGTGACCAGAGAAAAAATGTTTATTTTGAAAAACAATGCCATCTGTTGGATGTAAGAGTAACACATGCTGTAATCTCCCAAAGTTCTTCAGCGATTGCTTTGAAATTTTGGCACAACGTTCCATTCGAATATACACATCTTTTTATATACCTACTATATAGCTGCCACCTCTGTGACAGGTAAAAACATGCGTTTTTGAAAAACAGCGCCATCTGTTGCACATAATAGCAACATGCACGCTATACTAAATATGTCACAAATTCCATTTGAATGTTTCTGTTTGCATTTATAAATTCTATTTTCATAAATTTCGATTTATTTTATTTTTTATTGAATTATTTTGTGTGACATTGTGTTGGAATTGAGCTGTGTTGTTTACCATACCGTTCATTTCGTAAGTATAAGTATAGATGCCAAACCTGTTACAGGTAAAACTATGCATTTCTTGAAAAACAGCACCAACTGTTGCATGTAAGAGGAACACACATGCTATACTAAATGTTTTACAATTCCATTTCAATGTTTCTGATTGCATTGATAAATTGAATTCTCACAGATTTTGATTTATTTTCATTTTGATTTAATTATTTTGTGTGAACTATATTGGAATTGAGCTGTGTTGCTTACCATATCGTTCATTTCGTGAGTATAGTTTATTTTTTTACTTTTCACATTTTCGTATTATTTTTTAACTGTTTTTCTTATATTTCAGTGATGGGAACATCAAATCATATGATTTTCCCAATTTCCTGATGGGAACATCAGACAATTTGGGAAGGCATCGACGAGAGAGTGGGGAATGGTGTGGATGACGAGCAGACGGAAGTGAGAGATGATGGGGAGGACGAGGGGTCAAGGGAATGGATAATGGTGGGGAAGGACGAGGGGATGGGGGTGTTTGGGATGGTGGAGATGAGGGGATTGTGGAATGGAGAATGGTGGGGAGGACAGAGGGACAGGGAAGTGGGGCATAGTGGGAAGGAAGAGAGGATTGGTGAGTGGGGAATGGTGGGGAGGACGAGAGGACCGTGGAGTGGGGAATGGTTCGGAGGCCGAGGAGACGGGTGAGGCGGGAATTGTGGAGGAGGACTGGGGGACAGGGAAGGTTGCTGTGACTCAGCAATGCACATGCGTTGCTGAGCCACAGCAACGCGTGGCCGGGTACTAACAGTAGGGTACTAACAGTAGGGATCATAACAGTAGGTGCATGTCTTAGCTTGTACCCTGCTGATAATTCTTGTATTTCCCTAATGCGATTATTTATGTAAGGAGTTATCTCATTATCTGACCGTACCACTGTTTCTGTGAAGTGAAGATTGTTTAAAGTTTTGGACATGTAGTGAGCCATTCTAACTCCTTCTAATAAGGCTGTTAATTCTATTTGAGACAATGACCCTAGCATTAAATATGAGTAGTGCCACTCTAGCATTAAATATGAGTAGAGTTGCCTGCTCTTTTGTTAATAAAAAGACTACAGTACACCTTTACATACACCTTCCCTGAGGCATCACAGAACATATGCAGCTTAATAAGCTGATCAGCTTTTCTAGTGTTATGAGGAAATTTAAGATTTTTAGGATAGTTAGATCCATTATTAAATGTTGCCCTTTTTATAGTAAGCGGGTAGCGGGTAGTAGATCATCCCAACTCATTTTATTTGGCAAGCATTCTTACATAAGCAGTTTACACTTAATGAGTATGGAGCTTACTATTCTCAAAGAGTTAAACGGTTTACTGACTCGTGATAACAGTTTTCTCGTGGTTACGTTGGTGGTATGTGGTTCCATAGATTTATTAGTTAACTCATCTGAAGTTGTATCCCATTCTACACCTAGTATCTTTAACTTCTGAGGTACTTTGTAGTCAGGGTATTCAGCTTCATTTAGTTGATTTAATTTGTGATTATTGAAAGCCCATGACTGGAGAAGCATATTTCCTCCCAACAATTCTCCATTAATCTCATGATATATAGTTAGCAGGTTCTCTTCACTTCTGGTGGTTCCCTGGAAAATGTCCACATACAGATTATTGTTAATTTCAGTTTTATTTGGGCTATTATACTTCTTCAAATGTGTATCTAAGGTTGCTGAAGCAGAAACGGTGAAGAAGTAGCACCAAACAAAACTGATGCAAATCTGTATGTGATTATTTAACTGTTTGGATCACTAGAATTCTTTATCCAGAGAAATTTGGTGTAATTACAGTCTTTTTCTTGGAGACTTACCCTAAGTCAAGTCTAGTCCCGCTAGTGACGTCACTGATGGTGACTTAACTCATTATCCTAACAATCAGGATACGCTTGATACTATAAACAGGGATATACAATTTCAATGAAGACTAATTTCACTAAATTACTGAATAATATGGAATAATTCCTTATACGAAATTGTGAACAAAGGCGGCAGTTATTTTCACCACCAATCACCCCCCCCCCTGGGGGATGTGACCATATGCTTAGGGTCAGGTCCCGACCCGTGGTTTCTCGAACATTCTGGGTCTTGCCTACAACAGCTAGTTTGTTACAACCCCCCCCCCATGCACAAGCAACTTAGTAAACCATGTTAATATGTTCAAAATAATGAGGTTTAGTATCCAAACCCTCAATAACCTCAAACTCATGCCACAAACAAAAGCTAACCTAACTAAGAAAATGTGACAGTCATCAAATTGTCCAACAACATCATAATAAACATGCTCAAATACATCAATGTCTCGGCTGTCAACTGAAAGCAAGCCTTCAACATCAGAAAACATACATCCTACACTTACTGACAAAGCTAATTAAAATGTCCCTACTCTAATAGCAAAGACTAGCTATTAAAATGTCTTGGCTCTTCACTAGCCAACCTTATGTGTTCTCTAGAGCCGGACACACGTGCTCAACATAAAACAAAATATTTATAACTACAGACTGAACTTTCAGTCACCCGGGAGCGTACTACTGAACTCTATCAAGTTCACTTCCGTGTACTATCCACTCCCCAGTCAATGTCAACCTTGACATGCTAAGGAACACACCTAATGTTTATTACATGTATCTAAAATATATAAAAAAATTCCTACTATATTATATCACAGGTTTCAGCTGACTGTACAGCCAAGTGTTCGCACTCACTGTAAGTGCCAATGTTTATATTGGTCCCCTCTCCTGTGTTCAAACATTCTGAAAAAAATAGCACACATTATTTTCCATAACCGTTTGTTCTGGGCTTAGACAATTACACAGGGGCTTCGATTTTAATTCCTGACCAATTTATAGAGTAGAATTTCCATATTATACCAGAATAATTATTTTAAATCTGTTTCCCAACATTCATAAAGTATTGTGATTCTAAATCTGTTTTTCAACATTTAAACAAAAGTGTCCAGATATTCTTTATACAGATGTTTGGAGCCAACTATATCTTTTGTCTCAATTGTTCGTATTGAGTAATTGAAAAAAAAATCTTTACTGATGGACACTGAATGCAGTCGCTGACAGTGATGTTGTCGATCTTGCTTCTCCCATGCGTTGACGTCGATACCTGGTCCTCTTGTACTCCCATCCAGTACTCTTGAATGACGAGAGTGTAGTAGAGCGTGTGAGATTTTTCTCTACGCCTACCTCCCTTAGGAGGTGGACTACAAGTTTAAAGGCTGCTCTTGGCAGTTAAGCATGAGTCCAGTAGAAAAAGGAGAAGCGGGAGCAAACCGCCAGGCTTCCACCAGCAGGGGTGAAAACCTGTCCACAATAGGCCGCTGGTTCCTCCTAGTTAAACATGACGTTAAAACCAATAAAGGGTAACCGACGGGTTCTCACAATCAAATTTTATATTTGTTGTGTGGCGCTATGAATTGGAATTCGAATTCCCAAGAGCGCAGCCGTCATATCAAAGATTTAAAACAACAATATCAAATATATATCAGAACAATGGGAATGGTACAGAATAGTTGAAGGTTGACATCAAAGACTGTTAACAAATAACAATTTATTATAACAAGAGACTAGACTACTACATCAAAACAAAAGAATGTCAATGACGTTACTCGAACATAAGCGTGCCCACAGAGGAATCAACACGCAAGCAAGAACTAACAGATCTATAATCACAATTACAACAAATGACACAGTGAGTTCTGAAACACGTCTCCAGTAACCTCCTAACTGTTCTACGCCTCAGTGCAGTCTACACCTGCAATAGCGGTTGCAATGCAATCAAATCAGTAGCCTTTCAATGACATCAATAACTAATGGGTTCACTGGCAACTCCAGCACCCTTCCTCAAATTAATCTTTACGTTAATGTCCATCCAGTGGCACCATAACCAACAGCTAAATAGCAACCCTTGCTGTGTGGCTGCATACTGAACTAACCTGAACACAGGTGTGCCCACTGATGACGCAATATTGCAAACTCAAAGAAAAATATCACAGACTAAGTTACACCACAGCGTGTGATTTAATTACGTTACAGTCCAACCAGTGGCATTTGCAACACAGCTATTCAACAGCCCCTCGAGAAATGACAGCAGGCTCCATCCTGCTGACACTTCGGGCTGACAACATGAACTAACTGAACAATCTTCCACTGATGACACAAGCAAGCAATCAATAGTGACACGACTTCCTAGTGGCAGCTACTCTAATCACAAGCTTAAGGCCCTCCCTCCAACAGGAGAGACCCCCGTAATCAGGTGGGTAGTCTAACAGTGACTCCCCCTATCACAACTAAAGTGAACACAGTCAGGCAAGGTGGGATTCTGGGACACAGCTCCACTCATCCCTAAGTTACTTTACCCTCGTCACTAGACGATAACCAAAAGAAATTGCCTTAATCAATTGCAACATTGATTATGTGAATAATGATGGAAATTGACTGATCACAGCAGTCAGCAACAAGTACTACTTTAATAACAACAAGTGTCTCACTCTAGACAACAACATGATAGTACTCTACGTTAACACAAGTCCTCTTGTCACAATAACTCAAACTCTTAAATTACATCACACTTGACTCCTTGCAAGTATTCAGTGAGTAATTCTTAATTAAGGTCAAACGGACCACTAATTACATCCCAATTGAGTTACGTTAACTAAGCCTACCCCAAGTGGGTGGCTTCTCAACAGTCTGTGTATCACTAATTACGTTTACTTACTAATGAGTGCTAATTACCCTAATTAGCCTTGAGCAATTAATTAACTGTCACCAGGACCGATAATTAATCATACATAAATACGTCTCACTCCGCACTGCCTAAGCAGGTCTCATCAAACACTGTGAATTCACGGAAGAGGAGTTAATTACCCTAATTAACAATGAGTGCAACTTAATCCACTGTCACCAGACAGAATATGATTAATATAACGTATTATGCTAACCCCATGACCTCGCTTTACCGAGTCATCTGAGTCCTCAAGACTCCAGACGTTAATTACTCCACTAATTATCATGAGCCACTAATTGCCCCAACCCTGAAAGGCAGTTAGTCTCGAGCAACTGACGTTAGCACTATCACTGACAGACTCTGACAGATCCTCTCCCACTACGTGAATTCATGATGAGAATGCTAATTACATAATTAGCTAGAGTGGTCAATTAATTGTCACACGGACAATTAATTGCACCGGACACGTATTCCCACAAGCTCAAGTTCAACACTGTTCTCCCATAACAGCACTCACTCATTCAACAACTTCAAGTGTGCACCCCCTTATCCAGTTAATTACCCCTAATTAACTCACTGAATCCTTAAGTACTCACACAACTCAAAGAAACAAAGTAACCCTAAGGTTACATAGGTCACACATATAATGGCATGCAAAACATAAAATAGCACTGCCCACATACGGTTGCTACTGCAACTCGTTAATTACTATGCCCACACAGTATGACACACGGTTTTGCAACAATCAAGGTATACCAATCTTACTGTCCCTCTAATCTTGCAAACGTTGCAAAAGATCGCCCGATCCCGGTGGCTTCAGCAAGACAATTACGTTAATATAAGACACCGTCGCTCTACGCGGACAGCTGGCACTAATTCTCCCATAATTAGGCAAATTAACTAATTGCTCGCTCTCATTAAGTGACTGAGAATTTCCCTGAATACTCAAAGGGTCCCTTTAAATCCTCAACACAGTTCCTAGGACAGTAATATCGTATACCTGATAACACTGCACAAACCTGCACATAATGATACCGTCAGCATGCCCCCCATGCTAATGACATCATTAGGCAATCAGTCAGCGATCACATCTACTGACTCACCACACAACTCATACATGCAACATGCAAATGAAACATATGGAAATGGCCTCCATAACAATGTAATTAATCAACAGGTGATATATACAGACCTCAGGATATTCACTAATAACCCTGCCCCACGGGCCTGCTTAATTAACTCTAACCTGGCCTAATTACATAATGAGGTACCATGGCACTAACCAAGGCTGGACGATTATACAGAATCGCCAGACTGGATCATTTATATGATGATTTCTCTACACTGACTGGTCCCAAACTCCAGTCAGTCTACACACAACAATATATCTACAGATATATAATTATAACACTACGTGATTTACAGTGACAATTTCCCACTCCAGGTACTGCCCCACAGTCACCTGGGCATGCCACAGACGGGCGTCTCAGCTACTTCCCTAGCCTGGCCGGGCTAGGGGCTCACACAACTTTTCTACTATGATTTCCACTAATCTGAGACACCGATAAAGTACTCACGTTTCCTTCCACACATTTCCTCATTTCCCAGGTCCTTACCACCTGGCTGTCAACACTTAGCTTGCTCCTCGTGCGTCGACAAGATGTGGCCTAGGCTGTCCTGGGAATGTGGCCAAAGGTGGTGGCCAACATGTGGCCACTGCGTGGCCTTCAGGAGGGTGGCCACGGGTGGCGCGTGACGTCACAGCACCCCACCCCACCCCACCCGAGCAGCTCGCGCGCGGTGTAAGGTGGGTGGCCTGGGCCTGGCCCGGGCCGGGCCGCGCCGGGCCGCATGGGTGGGTGACTGGGCGGCCGGCGGGTGGCCAGAGGGCGGCCTGGGTGGCCGCGTGCCATACACACTTGGATGGGGAATCACTAACAACCCCATCATACCAGAGCATGACTCGCTCTTACACTGGGGTTACAGGAGTGACACTGGCCGGCGTCACCTCCCCATGGACGACGTCGGGCGCAATTCAAAGTCCAAGTCCCAGTTTCTCGCAATTTTGGGCTTCGTCACACCCAGGGTGGCTGGAGTGCCATGCAATATGAGTAAACAGAACGACAGGAGCGATAACGGTGGTGGGGGTGGCAGGCCCGCCACCCCGCACCTAGACACTTCACACCCTGGCTGCCCAATTCAAACTACCTTCTATGGCGGGCCCGAGAGGCCCACATCCCCCTATTTCTCCCCCTACCTTGTCTTGACCAATCAGCAGGAAGCCGGCACTGTCCCTCGTGCCGCTTCCAATGACAGCTTTTCGCGCCAAAACTCGGCATAGGAGCAGGGGTGCCTAGACCAATCACACGGGCCCCTCGCCTGTGGCGTGGCGTGACGTCACAAGGAGGGTGAGGCCCAACACAACGTCTCAACGTCTCCCTTGGTGGGGGGGAGGCAGCGTTCGCCCCACTGTCCCCCCTCCACCTCTAACGGTTTTTGTTATACTACCCTCTCTGTTTCACAGAACAGGCAAATTTTGCTGTAATTCTCTCTACAGAGCAATCACAGACCTCTCATTAGTTTTAACTGCCAGCATTTAACATAAGCTTTCATATGACACCCAACAAGTATATGTAAATTTTGAAAGCTTCAGTTTCTAGAGTCCCTAGAGCGACTAGCCTATTCTAGAAACTAGGAAAACTAGCTGAGGAGATTCTACATCTCCTCACAGAGCGGAGTGTCAAGTGACAGTTGTAGAATACTGTTACTTCGGCCATTGATCTTGCTCCCAACAGTCCACACGCCTTCATATCAATCACAGTTCACACGGCAGTCTTGATGTTAACCTCGACGGCGCAGATGACCACAGCAGAGCAGGACTGGATGTACCAACGGTGTCTCATAACAGGAGTGGTGTCAGAGGAACAGGTGAATCTCGTCTTCCATCATTGCTCACGTCATCTCAAGCGTTTCTTGATGTCACCAGGTTACTAGGCCGTAAACACCAACTGTGTACACCCTCGTACCGTCGACTTTAGGCCAAAGGAGACAATTTTGCGACCTTCTATAGCGAGTCCCGGAACTCTGTAGGGAGACCGTGCCTTCCACCTGTGACCACCTTAGTTCCTGTTGCTTCAGATGACGTAATCATTAATCTTCCGGCGAAACTCTTGAGTACTGCTACGTGCTTTCCATTTCTTGACCTCTCCTCCAACACTGCTGGAATGGCTGCAGTCTTGATGACGCAGCAGGTGGGTAGTGGTGATCTCGAGACAGCTACCCCGGCGTCGTATGGCACCTTCGGCGTCTGCTATATGTGGACAGCTCGCTGGCCCTGACAACCTCGTTTAGTGATGTGAGGCGTCGGCCGGGTGACTCTTGGATAGTCACTCATCCCCAAAGTAACTGATGTATGGGTTACTGGGTCTGGTGGGGGGAGGGCTTTGTGTAGCGTGCCTCCCCCCTCGGTCTTTACAGACAAGGGTTCACGTGTGGCTGGAACAACTGGGTCGGTGTACCAATCAGACCTGGGAACAGACAGACACAACACAGCGGAAGCATAGATATACTCTGGGTTTGGTGCAGGTGGGTCCCCAGAGCACGGTAAAAGCTGCTACCCGAGTTAGCAGTAATAGTAATAGTTCACCTCATTGCCTCTTCAGGAAAATCTAATGAATACTAAAGTATACTAACGAAGGAAGTTACTTTACTGTATAGCGCGAGATCTCGTCACCATAGGGTGGCGAGACTGCACCTGACTACTGACGAGCGATGACAGAGGGTCATCCTCATCCCCTGACTTGTCGGTGAAGCCATGAGTCCGCACTGCTGAGTCAGGAACTAGACCCGCTGAAGGCAGTTCTAATTCTTCTCTAGCATGATATTGTTTCAATTTATTTACATGAATTGTCCTTTCCACCTGGTCCTCGAATACTCCTTTTATAACACGATTCACCAGCCCCGCCCTTTTAACTACTCTGTACGGTCCTCGCCACCTCGGAGCAAGTTTCCTACTCTGATTGGCGGGCGCAGCCTCATTCACTGTCAATACGAGGCTTCCTTCCTTCAACTCAAGAAGGCGCACTTTCTAGTCATAAAAATGAGCATACCGATTCCGTGCGTTCTTGGACGCTTCACCTGCAATATTCCATGCATGTCTCATTTTTCCAAGGACCTCTGAGGGATAATCCTCCCCGTATGCAACATTATATCTGTTAATCAGACCTGAGGGGAAATTGCATGAATTACCAGTAAACAAATGAAGGGGTTGGGTGTTAATTGATTGGTGGATGGCAGTATTCAAGGCTAATTGAACATAGGGTAGGTGTTCATCCCAAGAGTTTGCATCATGTTCAGCAAGGATTGCAAACATATCCTTGACTGAACGATTAGTCTGTTCCATCATTCCGTTTGCTTGTGGGTGGTAGGCTGTTGTAAAAGCCGAAGTTGTCTCTAAAATCTTACAAACTTCCCTAAATATATTCCCATTGAATTCTTGACCCCGGTCAGAGACTAAACTTTAGGAGGTCCGAATACAGTAACGAACCTACGCAAGAACGCATCTGCAACCGTACGAGAATCCTTCTGAGGTAATGCAACTAGTGTATGTACCTAGACAAATGGTCAACTAGCACCAACACGTATCTATCCCTGAATGACTGTGATGTAAATCAATCAAATCGGTCCCCACACGATCTAGAGGTTCACGAATTTCAGGAAATTCCTGAAGTGGGGCTTGTACCTTAAGGGTGCCTTTCCTCCTCTGGCAACGGTTGCATGACTTCACGAATTTATTACTTCAGAAAGTAATCCTGGGAATAAAATAGAGACTTTGCCTTTAAGTGGGTTTTAAAGACCCCCGGATGCCCTGCAATTTTAGATGCATGCGCAAGCTTTAACGCTGATGACCGCAACGCGTCCGGAATAACGTTGAAATACTGCCCTATCATTCTGGCTATTAACATAATACAGGACGCCCTGTTTCATTTCAAAATCATGAATAGGTAAATTCTTTTTCTTTTTGGGTATTTTCCTCCTTCTAAATACTCAATAATTTCTTTCCATCTAGGCTCGCTCATCTGGTATTCTCTCATTTTATCTGATGGAATTGTTTCAATATTTTCATTAACTTTAACTGACGCTATGTTTCTACTTAGCGTATCTGGCACAACATGTGCTGGACCAGGCTTGTACAAAATCTGGAATGAGTGGCCGAAAGTTCGTGAGACCAGCGTGACATTCGTGGGCATTTTGTTCGCTTCTTAAATATGTGTGTCAACGCTCGATGGTCTGTGTAAATTACAAAGTGCCGCTGAATAGGTAAGGTTCGAAATACCTAACTGATTCTACTACTGCCAGTGCCTCCCGATCCGTAGCTGAATAACGAACTTCAGGTCCTTTGACCTTTCTACTGAAATAGGCTACCGGATGGGGTAAATTATCCGCATCTCGCTGAATTAAGCACCCGCCAATAGCTATACCCGCTGCGTCAGTGTGCACCTCCCACTCTTTCTCAAAATCAGGAATAGCCAATACCGGTGTCGTGATTAGTTGGTCCTTCAGTTTGCGATAGGCTTCGTCATGCTCAGATTTCCACACAAACTTCGCATTTTTTTTGTCAGATCAGTCAGGGGTGCTGAAATGCCAGCGAAACCTTCAATATGACGACGAAAATATCCGGCCGCCCCCAAAAACCTACGCACGTCCTTTGCTGTCCTTGGAGTAGGCATGTCAGCAATGGCGCGGCAAGAATCTGGGTCAGGTCGGATACCGTCTGGGCACACCTGGAACCCCAGAAATTTGAATTTCTGGGCCGCCAGGGTGCACTTCTGAACGCTTAGCTTGAAACCCTGCCTGATCTAACAACGTCAAAGTCTCAGTTAAGTCCGTAGGTGTTCCTCAAACGTCCTGGAATATATCACAACATCATCCAGGTACGCTAAAGAATGCCTACCCAGGACCGGACTGAGTATGAAGTTTATGGCCCTCTGAAACGACGAAGGCGCTGTCTTTAAACCAAACGCATCCTACGGAATGATAAGTGTCCGAGAATGCTGTTTTATCCCTATCCTGTTCTGCCACCGGAATCGCCCAATACGCCGATTTCGCGTCAAGAGTTGAGAAATACTTAGCAGCACCAAATTGATCTATTATCTCCTGTATTCGGGGCAACGGATACACATCACCCTTAGTTATTTCGTTCACCTTCCGGTAGTCAACACAGAAACGATAACTACCGTCCGGTTTCCGAACTAGCACAACAGGAGAGAGCCACGGTGACGTACTAGGCTCTATCATGCCCTCACGCCCTGCCTCAACATTTTCTGGCACTCCTCCCTGATAACGTTCTTTGCCTGTTCCGGCAACCTCCACTGTCTCGTGTACACAGGCAATGATCACCAGTTGGAATGGTGTGCTCAATCTTATCAAGAGACCAATCTGGTCATCCTCTGTCGCAAATAATTTAGGGAATTTTCGCAAAACTCCTCTCAGTGCCTTCCTATCCGCCTGTGTAACATGTTGCAAATCAAGTGCTGAAATTAATTTTTCTACCTCTTCTACATTCCGTGCAACATTTCATCTCATACTGTACTTTGGATGGTGTTTTATTCTCTGTCATGTTCAATACACTACATTGTGCAGTGACGGTTGGCGTCTCAGCTGACTCAAGGTGAAAGATTTCTGTGTCCTCCACCATGGTTCCCTGAGATACCCTATCACCTGCCCTGAAGCGAAAAGTCTTATGTGAAAGATTGACAACTGGAATGAGTGCCCCTTTATCGAGCACTACAATTAAATGATGAGGAATAATAAGCTATCATATCTCCCAGCCACCTGAAGGGTGGTACCTGGTTGATGTGACGTCCCACGGCTACTTTAATAAATTTAACAGAATGTCGTATGCACTTTGTTTGGTCAATGCATGCAATGCGCATGACCTCTTAAATGTGTCGGAAGAGACTTAAAAATCAATGTTGGAGAGTGCGCATTATATTTTTGCTTCCTCTTAATTAAGCTACAACCGGGGATGGTCGATCATCTCCACTGGTAGGAAGTCTGTCCCAACTGCAACCTGCAGTTCCTAGCCCCTTTTTGAGCAGACAAGGAATAATCAAACCGAGACAGATAATCAGTCCCAATTAAAATGTGACCAGGAAATCAAGGTTCTACGATCGTACATGTGTGAGGGTGCAATTCCCCATCAATCTCAAATTAACTGTACCTTGACCCACGATCTCAATCTTTCCCCATTGATCGCTGTTAATGTCTTTGCGCTACGTTTAAGACGTGCATACTTAAATCGCTGAAGGCTGATTTTTTAATTACAGTTGTTTGGTTCCTGTATCAACAAAGCTGTCAATCTTACACCTTCCACTTCACCTCAAAGTAGGCCTACCATCACTAGGAGTCTTCTTTCATTCTTTCGTGCTAGTGACTTTACAATCCCTCTGTATGTGTCCGCGCTTCCCGCAAGAGTAACACCTCCGCGGATCCCTGTTGGTACCCCGTGCAGGGTGGCTCGAACGTGCAGCTGTGGGCTGCTTCCCTCTTGACGAACCCGCGCCACATTACTCGTCTTGTCCCCCCCCGCATCTACGTATGGGGACGACTGAGTGCCCGACGTCTCCGTGCGCATCAGCCTGTCTAAGGCTGTGGCGGCCTGTTGGACTAGTTCTTTATAACTCAAAAACGCTCCCTCCACAGCTAAAAATGGCCCCATAGCAGAAGGTAACGTTCTGCAGAACAATTGTTTGGCTAATCATCCTGCCTGACTCGAATCTAACCCCAGTTCCGTAGTAAGATCGTCAACCCTACTCTTTAATAACGTCCGAAATCTTTGATGGTGCTGCGGTCATCCTTCTTAACTTCTCACTGTCATACCTCAGCCCCCACTGTCATACCTCACCCCCCCACTGTCTACCTCACCCCACACTGTCAACTCTCCCCCCACTGTCTTACCTCGTCCCACCTTTCATACCTCACCCCCCCTGTCATACCTCGCCCCCTTTAGTGACTGCAGTAAATCTGAGCCTCATCTTCTGACACCTTTTCCTTAAACCTGTCCCTAATCGCTTGGACAAACTGAGGCCAAGTCGTCAGGTGCCGAAACTCTGTCAATCTCGCCAGTGAACCGGCTACGTCCACGCAAGCCCCCATAGCGAGAGTAATCTTCAAACTATCCTCTGCGACAGCCTCCAGCATCGCACTAATCTGCCAAAGTCAGTCGGCGGTTGCGTTCTACCGTATTAAACGGCAACTCCGTACCTCTGAGTGTCGGTAGAGTCATCTTGGGAATCAGACTCATAATTCCGGTTTGTGTGACGCGAGGCTACTGGAAGTGGGTGGGCCTTGGGGTGGGGTATGGATTGAGGTTGGGGTTGAGGTATGGTGTGGGTAGCCTGGGGTTGGGATATGAATTGAGGTTGGGGTTGGGCTGAGGTATGGTGTGGGTGGCCTTGGTTGGGGTATGGATTGAGGTTGGGGTTGGGTTGAGGTATGGTGTGGGTGGCCTGGGGTTGGAAAAAGGTAGGGGTATGGCTCGGGTGGTCTGGGGTTGGGAAAAAGGTAGGGGTATGGCTTGGGTGGCCTCGGATTGGGGTATGGAGTGCGGTTGGGGTTGTACTCACCTAGTTGTGCTTGCGGGGGTTGAGCTCTGGCTCTTTGGTCCCGCCTCTCAACCGTCAATCAACAGGTGTACAGTTTCCTGAGCCTATTGGGCTCTATCATATCTACACTTGAAACTGTGTATGGAGTCAGCCTCCACCACATCGCTTCCTAATGCATTCCATTTGTCAACCACTCTGACACTAAAAAGTTCTTTCTAATATCTCTGTGGCTCATTTGGGCACTCAGTTTCCACCTGTGTCCCCTAGTGCGTGTGCCCCTTGTGTTAAACAGCCTGTCTTTATCAACCCTGTCGATTCCCCTGAGAATCTCGAATGTGGTGATCATGTCCCCCCTAACTCTTCTGTCTTCCAACGAAGTGAGGTTTAATTCCTGCAGTCGCTCCTCGTAGCTCATACCTCTCAGCTCGGGTACTAGTCTGGTGGCAAACCTTTGAACCTTTTCCAGTTTAGTCTTATGCTTGACTAGATAGGGACTCCATGCTGGAGCCGCATACTCCAGATTGGTCTGACATATGTGGTATATAATGTTCTGAAAGATTCCTTACACAAGTTTCTAAAGGCCGTTCTTATGTTAGCCAACCTGGCATATGCTGCTGACGTTATCCTCTTGATATGAGCTTCAGGGGACAGGTCTGGCGTGATATCAACCCCCAGGTCTTTCCTCTCTCTGACTCTTGAAGTATTTCATCTCCCAAATGATACCGTGTATCTGGTCTCCTGCTTCCTACCCATATCTTCATTACATTACATTTGCTTGGGTTAAACTCTAACAGCCATTCGTTCGACCATTCCTGCAGCTTGTCCAGGTCTTCTTGAAGTCTCAAGCTGTCCTCCTCTGTCTTGTGGTTGAGGTATAGTGTGGGTGGCCTGGGGTTGGAATGGGTATGGGGTGGCCTGGGTTAAAGTAGGTATGGTGTGGCCTGGGGTTGGGGGAAGGGTTGGTATAGGAATGGAGGTTGGGGTTGGTATAGGAATTGAGGATGGGGTTGGTATAGGAGGTGGGTTGGGGTTGTTGTAGTGACGGGTGAGGTGTACAAAGGTGTTGTGGTACTGGTGTTATGTGAGGTAGTTCCTGCTGTTGGTGTGGTTGTTCATGTTCCCATTGAACAGGTTGCTGGTCATGTTCCCTACTGAATGAAGTGGGACGTCCTTCCGTACTAACTGATGCCCCCTGTCCAGCTCCCTGTATCCCCTGTTGGCATGGCGTCGATGTTGTACGTGGGGGAACCCAAGACGGCTCCCCCCACTCTTGGGACGAATCCTCGCTAGATTCCCCACTCATGTCTATAACCATATGTGTACTGGAATAGGAAGATACCCTCGACCGCCCAATTCTATGCAGAACCCGTGACCCCGTCGCCTCAGTCCCACTGACTCCATCTGTGACGTCAGCTAAGCTACCGGAGCGGTCCACCAGGTCCCCCGTGGAGTCGGAAGAGGTGCTGTCCTCTAAACTTTCACTCCCACTGATCCCTACTGATTGGTTGCTGTCTGGGTTAAACATTCCCTGTGATTCCCGGTGTGCCATGCCTCTTGTAACTACCCTCTAATTCACCCTCGACCCGGACTCTCACTACAAACGTGATCTTACACAAATAACACAAAAAATTCACAGCTCTGTTCCAAAAGAGAAGACTAACTGGATTCCCAAAAATAGGAAATACACCGATTAATCGAGAGTATCGCTTAAGTGAATTCAATGAATGAGCGTCTGCCCCGCACTCGTTTCCGACCGTGAAATAACCCTCAGTTCGATTACTGAAAACTAAGTCCTTTACGTTAAAAAGTTAAAGAATCTAATTTATATAAAACAATTAAAATGATAAAGTAACTAACGCGCAGCAGCATATTTACTATACTTGAACACTAGACGCACTTGAAGTAAACAGCGTGGCCACTAATGACTGATGGAGCGGGGCCAGCTGCGCTGAAAAACACAAGTCCTGCGGTTTTCCGCTTAAACGCTTAAAATCATTTTTTTCTGAAGGAAAATAACAAGTTTTACGTTAATAAATCGCTCTAGCGATTAGTATAGACACCCAGGACATATATTTGTGAAAATTGAATTTTCACCAAAA
This sequence comes from Procambarus virginalis, assembly GCA_020271785.1. NCBI lineage: Eukaryota > Metazoa > Arthropoda > Malacostraca > Decapoda > Cambaridae > Procambarus > Procambarus virginalis. The sequence continues at coordinate 550 of WNGS01160609.1, read as the reverse complement.
ACTGCGTTTTTACTCAATGCTGGACTCTGCCAATTTTTCTGCACCCAGAAAAAAAGTCTATCACCTCAATATTGCACAACTCCTTAATTCGCAAAATGGTTTTTTCGTTCGCAGATATAAATACGATGTTATTTATTAATACTGACGCTGTATACAGAACAATACTGACACCTCGGGCATTTTCAACACTCATTAATTCGAATTTTAGTCAAATCCGAAGTTTTCACCTCAACTGGACTCTGACAAAAAGACAACACGATTTTTTCGCGAGAAATAACTAAATTCGGCAAAATGTAATTATCACTGTTTAATGCTTAAGACAGAATTACGTCCGTTGCGTGCACTAGAGGGTAATACTGGCCCTAGAATATACACAAAACATAAAATTCGAATTTTCGCCAAAAGTCAGATTCTAGCCCAAGCTGGACTTAGAAAAATTTTTCACCTACGTTTCTACTTAAAAAAAATTCTATGTCTAAAAATGCAATTCTCTACCGTCTTACTGGTACACACTAGAAAAATATCACTCGCATCGCATGGGGAATCCTAA
>WNGS01160608.1:46838-56915 GCA_020271785.1 Procambarus virginalis | reverse complement strand
CATGCTGGTCGCCCCTCCCTGGATACCCCCAATCCCTCCCTGTTACGGGCCACTATGGCCAGTAACCGGGTTTTTGATGTTATAACTTCTTTTTCTATATCAGACCCCCAAGTCGGTAGTAAGCTTTCAAGAAACTGGCTGTATCAAGCAGTAGTGCAATGCATAAATAAGGGGGGGGGGGTAGTAAGCAAAACACAATTCCCTTCACCAATATATAAGCCTGCAACACTATATATATATTATATTACAATATTATTAAATATGACCGAAAAAATATGATTAATAATTCTAGCACGAATTTTCTCGATCTTCCTTATGTTTCTTTTTACTGTTGATGGTAAATGAAAAATCAATTCTCCAAAATTCATTTTTATTTCTAGTCTGACGCGACACTTGAGCGCGGTTTCGTAAAACTTATTACATTTTCAAAGACTTTAGTTTACACACAACTATAACTGAACAGCAATATATTACAATATTAAACTATTACTATACGTATGTACAAAGTGTCTCTTTTACTCAGAACACACAACACGGGCAGTGTTTATCAGTTCCGGTGAATCCATTCCATGTATGCGTCGTACACACCTACTGGCAAACACCAGTGAGTTCGTCTTCCACACGGGGCAGTCCACACACCATATTTTCATACACGATTGTACCAATACCCCACTTCCCGCTCTCCGGATACACACACTGGCAGAGGGTTCAACAACACGCTGATGGGGGATCTCAAGCGAACATTTACAGGGGTTGCTAACACCCTAGGCCACAGAAGTTCATCTAGTATAGCAGCTTGCTGTCAGCACTTCATGAGAGACACACCACTCTCATCGTATAACTCTTCCTGGCCAATCTTGTGTACGGTGGTCCAAACAACACTGCATACATCAGCAGCAAACATACGGCACTTGACCGACGGCGGCCACTTAGTCCTCACCCCAGGACCAAGTCAAGAGTTCGGGGACTGCCCAAGATGAACTGCCTTTCTCGATGCAATTGCCTCCATATGTCATCTCTGTGGACATAAACACATCATTAATTAGATGGACACTGAACCCTGGGCTAACCCCTATTCACCGGGGACTTGACATTGTGACTTGTAGCCACAACCCAGATGACGCTGATCTTGATATGCCACCCACCAGAGGTCATCCACAATCGACCTCCTCTTCGGACTTGGGCAGGAAACTGGAGCCTTCCACCGACTCCACGCCACCACCAACAGATGGCGTTGTCTACATAGCGCCCAATACTAGGGGAAGTTTGAGTGCAGACCCATCGATGGCGTTGAAATTGCCACTCCACACTCCGACGATGGTGTCGATAACGTAACACTCCCACATTCGCTACTCCAACCCCCACTACTCCCTCTACATAGCTATGCTCTTATTCCTGCCAAATTCATTTGCTAGCCGAGTACATTCACTTTCCCATGCTTTCCTACTCTTTCTAATTTCTACCTGAATATAACTCCATAAGCACTTATTTTTGTCTCTCACCTCGTCTTATAGTTGTTTAAATATCTCACTTTTAATCCAACCCGTCCTCGCAAATTCGTATAGTCAATATTGACTTATTAAATAAGTGCATAGGTGACACACTTAACTTAATAGTTTCCTCTGAAATCTTCATAGAAAACACCGACTTTACCTAACCTACTTAGTATGTTAAGATAAGCATCTTATTGCTTCGTAATTACAATTATTACCTAACCTATACCTATAATAGGTTAAGTAACAATTGTAATTACGAAGCTATAAGATGCTTATTTTAATATACTAAGTAGGTTTAGGTAAGGTCGGTGTTTTTCTATGAAGCTTTTCAAGGGAAACTACTATTATGTTTAGTATGTCACCTATGCAGGTAACTAATAAGTCAATATTGACTATACGAATTTGCGAGGACGGTTTGTTTAATCCCTTGGATTAGATCCTCTATCCAAACGTCCCTCCTCTCTACAAATTTCCCTATCAGCTTCTCCACAAACTATCCTATTCTTCATTCATAATACTGCTGGACCTAGACTCACTTCTGATCTAGTTATTGCTATAAACAACCTTACCCAACAGGCGATTCCAATTACCTTGTCTGATCTGCTATACACAATATAGGCGAGTGAGTCTCCAGGCGTCTCCCCCAAGTGGTGTAGTAAGGGTTGCTGCCGGGGGTGAGGTCACGTTGGGTCACTAGATTAGGCTGGTGAGGTCCACATGTCAGCATGAGGTCTGCTTCCACTACTTCACACTGCCACAATGGAATTCATCACCTATTTTCAGTTATGCATTTCTACTTTCTTTCTTCCCTTTCCTATGGTTTGAGTCCAATTTCAGTTTTTCATTCACTCTATACACTTTTTCACTTCGAAGTAGCCTGATTATCCCTCCCACTTCACTAGTAACCCAGGAGCTCCCAACCCAGGACCATCCACCATGACTGACCAGACACACAGTCGTGGTATATGTGTGTGTTTATTTTACCTAAGTGTTTTTACCTAAGTGTAGTTACAGGATGAGAGCTACGCTTGTGGTGTCCCGTCTTCCAGCACTCTTTGTCATATAACGCTTTGAAACTACTGATGGTTTGGGCCTCTACCACCTTCTCACCTAACTTGTTCTAACCATCTACCACTCTGTTTGCTAAAGTGAATTTTCATATATTTCTTCGGCATCTGTGTTTAGATAGTTTAAATCTATACCTCTTGTTCCTGAAGTTCCAGGTCTCAGGAAATCTTCCAAATCGATTTTATCAATTCCTGTTACTATTTTGTACGTAGTGATCATATCACCTCCTTTTTCTTCTGTCTTCTAGTTTTGGCATATTTAATGCTTCTAACCTCTCCTCGTAGCTCTTGCCCTTCAGTTCTGGGAGCCACTTAGTAGCATGTCTTTGCACCTTTTCCAGTTTGTTGATATGTTTCTTAAGATATGGGCACCACACAACCGCTGCATATTCTAGCTTTGGCCTAACAAAAGACGTAAACTATTTTTTTAGTATTTCGCCATCCATGTATTTAAAAGCAATTCTGAAGTTAGAAAGCGTGGCATAGGCTCCTCGCACAATATTCTTTATGTGGTCCTCAGGTGATAGTTTTCTATCTAGAACCTCCCCTAGATCTCTTTCTTTATCAGAATTCTTTAAAGATTTCTAACATAATTTATAGGTTGTGTGGGTCTATGTTCTCCTATTTCACATTCCATTACATGGCATTTATTAACATGAAATTCCATTTGCCAAATGGCGCTCTATATACTTATTTTGTCCAGGTCTTCTTGAAGGGCATAACAATCATCTAAGTTTCTTATCCTTTCTATTATCTTAGCATCATTAGCAAACATGTTCATATATTCTGTATACCATCTGGAAGATCATTTACGTAGACAATAAACATCACTGGTGCAAGAACTGAACCCTGTGGTACTCCTCTTGTGACATTTCTCCAATCCGAAACATTGCCTCTGATACTGCCTTCATTTTCTATCAGTCAGAAAATTTTTCATCCATGTTAGAAGCTTACCTGTCACCCCTCCAATATTTTCCAGTTTCCACGACAACCTCTTATGTGGAACTCTGTCGAAAGCCTTTTTTTTGGTCCAGATAGATGCAGTCAACCCAACCATCTCTTTCCTGTAAAATCTCTGTGGCTCGTTCATAGAAACTGAGTAAATTCAATACACAGGATCTTCCAGATCGAAAACCATACTGTCTCTAATATTATAACATTTCTCTCCAGGTGTTCTACCCATTTAGTTTTTATTATGTTTTCCAATACTTTCACTATTACACTTGTCAATGATTAGTATATTAGTAGGCATCCTTCAGTTTCGGGAGACTATGGAGTTGCGCTCCGGTTGTCAATTCTGGTGCAGCGTCTGGTGTGACTGATGAGGCCAATCCGAGAGTGGTAGTCCATCCCACACTGAGGACAAACGAAGTCCGATTCTGGTCTGTCTTCCTGGCTACCGGCTTTCCTTCTCTGTCTCTTTGCCTCCGATTTCTTGGCAAGTGACTCCTCGAACTTGGAGAGACCTCTTTAAACAGACTGCCCCCAGGCTGAACGGTCTGCGGCCAATGTTTCCTACGTAGTAAGATCGACGTCCATGGCTTTCAGGTCCCTCTTGCATACGTCTTTTGTACCGTAGCTGGGGCTTGCCTGTTGGACGCTTTCCCTGCCTCAACTCTCCGTACAGGAGATCCTTGGGGATCCTGCCGTCGCCCATTCGCACAACGTGCCCGAGCCAGGGCATTCGTCTCTGTTTCAGCCTTGTGTACATGCTGGTGATTCTAGCTCTCCCCAGGACGTTGTTGTTTGTCACCTTGTCCTGCCAGGTGATGTCCAAGAAGTGTCGAAGGCAGCGCATGTGGTAGGCATTCAGCTGTCTTTCCTGACGGGCATAGAATGTCCAAGACTCACTGCCGTAAAGGAGAGTGCTTAGGACGCAGGCTCTGTAAACCTGAATCTTTGTATACTCAGTCTGTCAATGATACATGTCTATAATTGAAGAGGTCTTCCCTGCTGCCACTTTTGTAGATTGGAACTATGTTAGCCCTTTTCCACATGGCTGCTACGACTCCTGCACACAGGGATGCCTGAAAGATCAGGTGAAGTGGAATGCTGAGCTCAGATGCACCTTCTATCAGAACCCATGGTGAAACTCCATCTGGGCCAACTGCTTTGTTCTTACTTAGCTCCTGTAGCATATTTTCCACTTCATCTCTAGACACCTCTATATGCTCTATGTCGTTCTCTAGAATTCTTGTTGTGTCTGGTTCTCTGAAGATTTCATTTTGTACAAACACACTTTGGAACTTTTCGTTTAATGTTTCACACATTTCCTTTTCATTTTCCGTGAATCTGGTTCCCATTTTCAACCTTTGGATATTATCCTTTACCTGCAATTTGTTGTTTATGAATTTGTAGAATAGGCCCGGTTCTATTTTACATTTATCCGCTATCCCTTTTTTCAAAATTTCTTTCTGCCTCTCTCCTCACTGCCGTATAGTTGTTTCTCGCATCTTTGTATCGCTGGTATGTTTGGGGGTTTGGCCTCTTCCTATACTGATTCCATTTTTGTGTCTTTTGGTCTCTGGCCCTCTCACAATTTCTTTTGAACCAATCCTGTTTTCTGGCCCTGCATCTCTGTTTTGGTATGAATGTTTGTGTTCCTTCATTGTATATTTTGCAAAATTTGGCATACATTTCATTTACTTCCCTGCCTAGCAACAAGTTTGTCTAATTACACTCATTAAAAATGTTTCGAAGTTCCCCATACTGACCTCTCCATAAATCGAGTTTATCAACTGTTTCAATGTCCCATTTTCTTCTAGATGATATCCTAAAGCATATTAAATGTCTAACAGGACGTGATCACTCTTTCCCAAGGGAGGAAGGTACTGGATGTCAAATATCTCTTCTTTTCTGGTGAATACTAGATCCAGTACTGACAGTACATCTCCTTCCCTCATTCTTGTTGCCTGCTTGACATGTTGATACAAGAATGTCTCCAGAATGAGGTTCACAAATCTGCATATCGAAAAGTCCTCCGGTCTTGCTTCATAGGCCTCCCAGTCTATTGGTTTAAAGTTGAAGTCCCCCAGTATCAACAGTCGTGATTTATCTTTATCTGCTTGTAAAATAATATCTCTCATGACCATTATGAGGCCCCCCTCGTTTGTCATCCAGTTCTTCCTTTGTCCAAGTGTTGCTTGCTAGTGGGCTGTAGGCATTTAAAATTATCAGCTTATCATCCTGATTCCAGACTTGCAATGCCATTATGTCAATATCTCGAGGGTTTTCAAATATTAACTCTCTTACCTTCAGGTGTTCTTTCACCAGCAGAGCCACTCCTTCCCCCTTCCTAGTTTTCCTGTTATGTCTCCAAACTGAATAGCCTCTTGGGAATACGACTTCATTTAATATATTTCCTTCAAGTTTCGTCCCTGATAATGCGACAATATCTGGGACCTTAAGCTGAATTACTCCCCCTTCCACTACCGATTTTGTTGCCTTGTTTTTATGCACCATTTCACAAGCTTTCCAGTACCTGACACTTTGTAGAAAAAAGAATTTCTGTCTTTTTCATTTCTATCCCCATTTAGATGTTTTGTTTCAATTAAGTTCATTTTCAGCTATTCTCTGTCTTCCTTTGAGAGGTCTTGTCTTATTGACCAAAGTTTGCCAACCTCATCACTCTGCAATTTCCTGTCATTTCTAAGCACTTCCATCATGTTTTTCACTCCATTAAACGTCACCCTTAAGAGGCGATTCTTGTCTTTCTCATATTTTCCTATTCTTCTAAAATCATTGACATTTTCCTTTGAGCCTTCTCCTAAACCTACTATTTTCTCTATGATTTTCATCTCTTCTGCTGCTGCTCTCTCATCTCATTTGCTTGGGTTAAACTCTAACAACCATTTGTTCGACCATTCCTGCAGCTTGTCCAGGTCTTCTTGAAGCCTCAAGCTGTCCTCCTCTGTCTTAATCCTTCTCATAATTTTGGCGTCGTCAGCAAACATTGAGAAGAATGAGTCTATACCCTCTGGGAGATCATTTACGTATATCAGAAACAGGATAGGTCCGAGAACAGAGCCCTGTTGTACTCCACTGGTGACTTCACGCCAATTTGAGGTCTCACTCCTCACTGTAACTCTCTGCTTCCTATTGCTTAGGTACTCCCTTATTCGCTGGAGCGCCCTACCAGTTACTCCTGCCTGTTTCTCCAGCTTATGCATCAGCTTTTTATGGGGTACTGTGTCAAAGGCTTTCTGACAGTCCAAAAAAATGCAGTCCGCCCATCCTTTTCTTTCTTGCTTAATCTTTGTCACCTGATCGTAGAATTCTATTAAGCCTGTAAGGCAAGATTTACCCTCCCTAAACCCATGTTGATGGGTTGTCACGAAGTCTCGTCTCTCCAGATGTGTTACTAGTTTTTTCTCACATTGTTCTCCATCACCTTGCATGGTATACAAGTTAAGGACACTGGCCTGTAGTTCAGTGCCTCTTGTTAGTCACCCTTTTTGTATATTGGGACTACATTAGCCGTCTTCTATATTTCTGGTAGGTCTCCCGTGTCCAGTGACCTACTGTACACTATGGAGAGTGGCAAAAAAAGTGCTCCTGCACACTCTTTCAATACCCATGGTGAGATTCCGTCCAGCCCAACAGCTTTTCTCACGTCCAGCTCCAATAGGTGTTTCTTGACCTCATCACTTGTAATTTCGAACCTTTCCAAGGTCGCCTGGCTTGCTGCCACCTCTCCTAGCGCCGTGACTTCTCTTTGTTCTATTGTAAAGACCTCCTGGAACCTTTTGTTGAGTTCGTCACACACACCTCTTTGTCATTCTCTGTGTACCTGTCCTCACCCATCCTAAGTTTCATCACCTGGTCCTTCACTGTTGTCTTCCTCCTGATGTGACTGTGTAGTAGTTTTGGTTCGGTCTTGGCTTTGTTAGCTATATCATTTTCATACCTTTTCTTAGCTGCTCTTCTCACACTGACATACTCGTTCCTGGTTCTCTGGTATCTCTCTCTACTTTCAGGTGTTCTGTTATTACGGAAGTTCCTCCAAGCCCTTTTGTTCAGCTCCTTTGCTTTCATACATTCCCTAGTAAACCATGGATTCTTCATTTGCTTCTCTGTTTTTTCCTGTCGGGCCGAAACAAACCTGCTTACAGCCTCCTGACACTTTTGGGTGACATAGTCCATCATGTCTTGTACGGACTTGGTTCTGAGTTCTGTGTCCCATTGTATATCCCTTAGGAATTTATTCATCTCATAGTTTCCCTTTCGGTATGTCAGCCCTTTGTTTCCCAGTTCTTTTTTGAGGGAGATAATTCCTAGCTCAACCAGGTACTCAAAGCTCAATACATTATGATCACTCATTCCCAAAGGGGCTTCCAACTTAACTTCCCTTATATCCGACTCATTTAGGGTAAATATCAGATCAAGCAAGGCTGGTTCGTCCCCTCCTTTCATTCTTGTCGGTCCCTTGACGTGTTGACTTAGAAAGTTTCTTGTTGCCACATCCAGCAGCTTAGCTCTCCATGTGTCTGGTCCTCCATGTGGGGTCTCTGTTCCCCTAATGTATCTTCCCATGGTTGAAGTCTCCCATGATTATTAGTCTGGATCCGTTCCTGCTAGCCACAGAAGCTGCTCTCTCTATTATATTGATGGTGGCCAAGTTGTTTCTATCATGTTCCTGTCTGGGTCTTCTGTCGTTCGGTGGGGGTTATATATGACTACTACTACAATTTTCTGTCCTCCAGTTGCTATGGTGCCTGATATGTAGTCACTGAAACCTTCACAGTTCTGATTTACCATCTCTTCAAAATTCCAACCTTTTCTTATCAGCAAAGCTACACCCCCTCCTCCTCTCCCTTCTCTCTCTTTCCTCACTACATAGTAGCCCTGTGGAAACACTGCGTTTGTTATGGTTTTCGTTTGTTTTGTTTCTGTGAGTGCTATTATGTCTGGGTTTTCTTCTAGTGCCCATTCTCCGAGTTCACTTGTTTTATTTGTAATCCTATCTGTGTTAGTGTACATCGCCTTGAAGCTCACTTTGTTCTGTTCATTTTCTAGTCCCCTTCTTGGCGAGCATTCTGCTGGTGGTGAAAGCTGTTCCTAGGGTGAGAAGATCTGTGAGGTGGTTTGCAGGGTCTCATAGGATTTTGGGGTGGGGGACATGGAGGATACAAGGTGAGGGGGGAGGAGGGATAGGGAGGGTATGGGATGAAGGGAGAGGTGGGACAGGGGGGGAAGGCAGGAGGGGGGACATGGTGGGAATGGGGGAGAGGTGATAGTTTCAGAATGTGGTGGGGGGGAGGGAAGGGGGGTGAGCATTTGGGTGAGGACAGGTTGGGTGAGGGGAAGGGAGGGTTTCTATGCAGAGGGGGGTGGTGGTGTTGCCCTCCCCTCTGGTGTTGCTGTGTGTGTGTGTGTGTGTGTGTGTGTGTGTGTGTGTGTGTGTGTGTGTGTGTGTGTGTGTGTGTGTGTGTGTGGTGTGTGTGTGTACTCACCAAGTTGTGTTTGCGGGGGTTGAGCTCTGCCCTCTCTTTCTTGCTTAATCTTTGTCACCTGGTCGTAGAATTCTATTAAGCCAGTCAGGCAAGATTTACCCTCCTTGAACCCATGTTGGCGATTTGTCACGAAGTCCCTTCTCTCCAGATGTGCTACCAGTTTTTTCCTCACGATCTTCTCCATCACCTTGCATGGTATACAAGTCAAGGACACTGGCCTGTAGTTCAGTGCCTCTTGCCTGTCGCCCTTTTTGTATATTGGGACCACATTTGCCGTCTTCCATATTTCTGGTAGGTCTCCCGTCTCCAGTGACCTACCATACACTATGGAGAGTGGCAAGCAAAGTGCCTCTGCACACTCTTTCAGTACCCATGGCGAGATCCCGTCTGGACCAACAGCCTTTCTAACATCCAGATCCAGCAGGTGTCTCTTGACCTCCTCTTTCGTAATTTGGAACCCTTCCAAGGCCGCCTGGTTTACTTCCCTTTCTCCTAGCACAGTGACCTCACCTTGTTCTGTTGTGAAGACCTCCTGGAACCTCTTGTTGAGTTCATCACACACCTTTTGTCATTCTCTGTATACCTGTCCTCGCCTGTTCGAAGTTTCACTACCTGTTCTTTCACTGTTGTTTTCCTTCCGATGTGACTGTGGAGTAGCTTTGGTTCGGTCTTGGCTTTGTTTGCTATATCATTTTCATAACTTTTCTCTGCTTCTCTGACATACTCATTCCTGGTTCTCTGGTATCTCTCTCTGCTCTCTGGTGTTCTGTTATTCTGGAAGTTCCTCCACGCCCTTTGTTCAGTTTCTTTGCTTCCATACATGCCCTTTTATACCAAGGATTTTTCTTTTGCTTCTCGGATTTTTCCTTTTGGGCCGGGATGTATCTGCTTACTGCCTCCTGACACTTTTGGGTGACATAGTCCATCGTATCTTGTACAGACTTAGCTCTGAGGTCTGTGTCCTAAGGTATTTCCCTTAGGAACTTCTCATCTCCATCATAATTTCGCTTTCGGTATGCCAGCCTTTTGTTTCCTAGTTCTTTTTCGGGGGGGGGGGGGGAA
>WNGS01160607.1:13747-25304 GCA_020271785.1 Procambarus virginalis | reverse complement strand
TGCTTTTAAGTAAAATACCAAAACTCTTTGGTGTTGATATCATCCCCTCCATTTATCTTGTGACCGTGTAATGATGTAAAGCAGAGTGACCTGCCTGATACTATATTACTGGAATTTGCTCTTGCCACAATTACACCTGACCACTGCAGTGTTACTGGACACCTAAAAAAACCAGTTGGCGACCTTGAAGGCTGTGTAAGAGTTCGGTGTCGGGGCGGGCCACAGATTGAGGGAACGATCTGTGCCCTCCTCATCTTACAATTTAAAGGCCGGTTGTGAGACCGACTGGGGTACTCTCCGAGGCCAGCAGTGGAGCCTAGAGGATCGAGGGAAAGACCCGCCGAACGACGGTGAGTAAGGTTATTGTTGGAGCAACCACCTGGAAAGGAGATCCAGTCTACTGTTGCTTTAACCTTCTCTAACGAGAACACCGTGAAACCCGCGACATTGGCGACCTTGCCAGGATTAAAGAGCAAGATCAAGGTGGTAATTGTGGTATTAAATATCAGGCCCAGTTTCACTCATTGTCACAAGATGGAGGGTGATAAAGTAGCCAGGTTTATAGACACGAGAGACGAGCAAGTACTGGAGGAGTGCACCAAGGCACAGCTGCAGACGATCGCCGACCACTTTGGGATCAAGTTGAGCTTCCAAAGTGGGAGAGAGGAAGACTTGAGATCATGGCACAGCTCAAGGCACGTGATGAAGCCTTAGGAGAGGACGGCCACAAACACCTGCAGTGGAGGAGAGAACTGAGTACCGGTGGCAGCAGCCGGGATCCAGTGGCAGCAGGCGCAGTATCAAGCTAGAAATAATGAAGTGCAGATAGAAGCACAGCTGCGCAGAGAAGAGAAGAGAAGCACAGCTGCACGAGAAAGAAAGAGGAAGCACAGCTGCAACAGAGAAGAAAGAGAAGCACAGCTGAGGCCGCGAAGGAAGGAAGCAGAGAGAGAAGCACAGCTGAGGCGCGAGGAAGCAGAGAGAGAAGCACAGCTGCGCGAGGGAAGCAGAGAGAGAAGCACAGCTAAGGCACGAGGAAGCAGAGAGAGAAGCTCACGAAGCGCGAAGAAGCACAGCTGCGCAGGAAGAAACGAGAGGCACAGCAGCAAAGAGAAGAACGAGAGGCACAGCAGCAACGAGAAGAACGAGAGGCACAGCAGCAACGAGAAGAACGAGAGGCACAGCAGCAACGAGAAGAACGAGAAGCACAGCTGAAGGAGCGCGAAATAGAAGCTAGGACGAAGCTGCAGGAGGTGAAGCGAACAAGGAGATTGAGCTGAAGCGAGCTGAGCTAGGACTAGTTCCAACTGCCCACCCCCACAACAGCGGAAGACCGCCGAGTGAGAGAGAGGGATTTGCCCGTCTTCGTGCCTAATGAGGCTGAGGGTTTCTTCGAGCATTTCGAAAGGGTCGCTACGTGAAGAAGTGGCCGAGGGCAGAGTGGGCGGAGCTAGTTCAGGGAAGGCTCACTGGTGAAGCTCGTGAAGCTTACAACATGCTCGATCTCCAGGTGTACCAACTATGATGCAGTAAAACGGGCCGTGCTCCATTCGTTCAAGCTGACGCCGGAGTGCTATAGGAAAGGTTCAGAGAATGTACCCGATCGCCAGGAAAATCGTATGCGGAGACGGCGAGGGACATGGAGAGGAAATTCGTGAAATGGCTGGAGTCGGAAGGAGCAAGATCGGCTGAAGACATCAAGGGGCTGATGGTCATGGAAAAATTCATGTCCGTGCTCTCTCCGAGATTAGGGTGAGAGTAAAGGAGGCGGACATCAAGGACCTGAGAGCCGCGGCCGATCGAGCAGACATGCTAGAGGAAGCTTTACGTCCATGTCGAGAGGGACAGCACCGACCGCCCGCATTCTCCAGCTATGGGAGGAAGTAATAGAAGGTCGGACGGATGGAGGACGGACCGAGTTCTCCCAGGTCCTACCCCTCAAATGGAGACAGCAGAGGACAGAAGAGTGCTGTGGAACCGCCGAAGAAGTCACCGAGGGAGAGCTCAAGAGATCTTGTTATCGTCACGGCCGGAGAAGCTGAGCATGAGTCTTTGGGAGGCGCAAGAGGAGTCCGCGGAAGAAGAAGGATCCGTTGTTTCAACTGCGGGTTAATAGGACACATGGCGCGCGAATGCAGACGTCCTAAGCAGCGGGTTACGTTGCTTTTGTACGGGTAGAGGACCAGTTAGCTGAAGGAGTGCGGGATGGACCCGTACGTAAGAAGGAGGCTAACCCGTTCGTGCGTGAGGGAACTGTAAGGGTGGGGGACGCAGACCCCATCCCGGTAATGATGCTGAGAGATACTGGGGCGGAATTTACCCTGGTGAGCAGAACCCTTTTCCCTGAGTGTCACGAGAATACCTGTGTAGGTGAGGCAAGTGTGACCACTGTGGGAGGCCCAGTGCAGATGCCCCTACACCGGGTAACCCTGAGTTCGGTTTATGGATGCCAAACCTAGTAGTGGGGGTCTGTGCGACGATGCCCACGAGGGAGGCACAGGTCATTTGGAAATGACGCATGTGGAGGACGTGTCCTACCGAACCTCGTGAAGGACGAGGAGTGCTTGGAGCACTAGAGAAGAAAGGCGAAGTGTTCGACGCCTGCGGGGACGAGAAAGGAATCGCCATGGAGGCGTTCCCTGTCTGTGCTATGATTCCGAGGCAGCGCGAAGGACAAGGAGGACGTGGATCTGATAAGGCCGACGAGGAGACGTCCGACGGCCTGGAAATGATCACCTCGTTATGGAACCCGGAGAGCGAGTGGAGGGCGAAGGCAGCCCAGAAGGTGAGGTACAGGTGACCCTCACCAGTTCTCTCGGGTGGACCGCACTCGTCTCGAGGAGTGCAGCAGGCAGAATTCCCAATTTGATTTGTAAGGCAAAGGAGGACGTATGGTCCGAGAAGCTACTCACTTTAACAGGCAAGAAGGCATATTAATAAGACAGTGTAACCTGTAAGGATGGAGGTCGGAAAAGCCTCTCCAGGTACGAGAGGCCAAGTAGCGTTGCCAGCCAAGTGCAGAGCGGCAGTGTTGAGTCCGTTGCACGCTGTTGACTCTGCGGGTCGCCTAGGGGTGACCACGATGCGACGTTCAACGTCGAGAGAAGTGGCTGGGCAACTACAACATCTTTTCTCTTGGGTGAGGAGGCCCAGGGAAAATCAGGCTGACAGTGGAAATATGTTCCGGTCTGAGTGTGTCAGACGAACAATGATAAATCGGGGAGTGATGCAGATTCGGTCGTCGCCCTACCGATCGCAGTCGAAGGGGGCGGTCGGAAGACTCCACTCCACCTCAGAGACAGCTCTGAGAATGTTCTGCGTAGAGCAGGAAGACGAGTGGGAAGAGACAGCGGGCCCTGTTTTGTTGGCCATTTGCAAAGCAGTGGCAGAACCGTTAAACTTCTCACAGTTCCAGCTGGTGAACGGACGTGAGGTGTGGAGCCCTCGGTCCGCAATAGGTAAGCAGTGGACGCCCAGGATGACCTTGAAGACGGTCTGCAGACACATGAGGAGTGTCACACATTGGCGGCTGCAATACTGGCTGGAAGCCAAGATTTTTAGTGGCAAGGACAACGTAGTCGCAGATGCGTTGTCCCGCATGCACTAACCAGACATGACTCTTATTTTAAGGGGAGGGGTATGTGACGGTGTTCCCCCCTTCTAATTCTCCCACGCCTGCTGTAAGAGTCATGTCCACTATTCCCGAGCGTTCTCTACATTGCAGGCATCAATTGAACATATGTGGGAGAGAACAGTATTCTCGATGAGCCGAGAAATTTGCAAAAATAGAACATTTGGCCTGTGGGATAGGCCCTTTAGGGAGCCAATATGGCGCTGGCGAGTCTGTTCTCCCGCCAAAACTGTGTGACGTCAGTGGCGCCAGATTGGTCACCGTCAGGACGTGGCACTGGGAGCCAATGAAAACCAACTTTGGGAAAAGTGACGTCACATAGGCATGGGGGGTCCGGCCGTGTTGGCGCCGTGGAGATATCAGTCTTTCACGACACGTCCGAGAGATAGGACGCGCGATCGGTCGTCCTGTCAGAGTGACGGATGTACCGAACTCCGGTGGATGTAAGCGTCTCCAGTTGTTGGCACGCACTCTGTGAGGTCTTCCTGCAACCCAGATGTGGCTCAGATAAGGAATTGACAGAATATTGAGCAACAAGTGCTCAGGGGACAGGTGCGTTGCAAGAAGTGGGCCGGGCATCGACGTGTGTCGTCATTGGCGGTTCACCAGTATAAGAGACAGCTTAGTGGCCGGGCCACCCACCGTGAGTGAACCGGGTTGACAGCCTTGTCAACCAGGTTGAACGTGTGATCGACGATCCTGTCAAGTTTGACAGTAACCCCACCTTCGTGGAACCCTACGAGTCAACAGTTGGATGCAAGCACGTCGAGAAGTCTTCCCAAATACCTAGCGATATATCTAGACGACGAGGGAATTGACAGTGTTGTGAGCTTCAAGTGCTCTGAAGTCGGGTGCTGTGCGTGTGGAGCTTAAGCAGTATCGTCTGGGACGGCTGATAACTTCACAGTGACTTCGTAGTGGTGAGAGGCAGTTACTCTGGGAGTACAGTGACAAGAACTAATTGGGAAACGTGCGACGACCGCCGTGACGTAGGCTGGCTGCCGTAGTTGGGAGGAAAGTTGACGGCCAGGAGACTGACTTCAACCGGCGACATACTGTAGGGGAAGCACGGACCTGCTGTGTACAGAAGCGGCGAGACGCGAAATCCTAAGGCGTTGGCTTGTGTTTCTGGAGGGTGTACGAGGCGAGAGCCTGGACCAGAAGCTACAACCCAACTGTCATCCTAGGATAGGTGAAGTAGGTGTTTACAGTTACCCTCCCATTTCCCCTTTAGTTAGCTATATATTTTCTTTGTCAGGATATTTTATATGTCGTGAGTAAGTCTCACTTGAGTCTAAGTCACAGAGTGCACAGTATGTGGTGAGCCTGCCCAGAGCGCTCACAGTATCAGTTTACATATATATATCTATGTGTGGGTGTGTGCAAGCACCAAGATTCATCAGAGAATTTACAGTGACTATTATTGATTTACAGAGAGTAGTATTATTATATATATATTGGTAGTAAACCAGATATTGGTGTGTTGATCTCTATAATCTATTGATATAAATGCCTGTGGATTGATCTCTATAATCTATTGATATAAGTGCCCGTGTGTTGATCTCTATAATCTATCGATATAAATGCCCGTGTGTTGATCTCTATGATCTATTGATATAAATGCCTGTGTATTGATCTTCATGATGTATATATATATATGCCTGAAATTTGATTACTGATTTATATATGACATGACTGTGTACTGAATAATATCATATACGTGAAGTGCTTGCCAGTGATATCTCTGTGAGAGAAAGTATAGATATAAAGAAAAGTTCAGTGATCAAGCGAGTGCATTCACAGTAAATATTATTAAGAATAGAGTAATCTTTTGGTACGGTGAAAAGCCACTGTGAGAGTATTGTGAATAAGATGTTGATCGTGAGGCCAGTGAAATCATAAGTAAGCAATGTGAATGTTGAATAGTGTTTTGGAAAGAGTTAAATAAACGGGGATCGTGCCAGAATTAGAAAACAAGTACTAGACTGTTCCCACGATCGCGAGGGTCCCGGTCAGCTGACATCTGACAGGAGACGCGTGGCGCTGCCGATGTACCATATCGGTGCGCTCTATAATATTATGCTATGAATGGAGCAATTGTCATATATTATTCCTGATACATTGATGCATATATATATTACTCATTGTCTTTTAAGTAAAATACTAAAACTCTTTGGTGTTTGATATCATCCCCTCCACTTATCTTGTGACCGTGTAATGAAGTAAAGCAGAGTGACCTGCCTGATACTATATTACTGGAATTTGCTCTTGCCACAATTACACCTGACCACTGCAGTGTTACTGGACACCTAAAAAAACCAGTTGGCGACCTTGAAGGCTGTGTAAGAGTTCGGTGTTGGGGCGGGCCACAGATTGAGGGAACGATCTGTGCCCTCACTCATCTTGCAATTTAAAGGCCGGTTGTGAGACCGACTGGGGTACTCTCCGAGGCCAGCAGTGGAGCCTAGAGGATTGAGGGAAGACCCGCCGAACGACGGTGAGTAAGGGTTATTGTTGGAGCAACCACCTGGAAAGGAGATCCAGTCTACTGTTGCTTTAACCCTTCTCTAACGAGAACACCGTGAAACCCCGACAATATATATATATATATATATATATATATATATATATATATATATATATATATATATTATATATATATATATATATATATATATATATATAAGAAAAGCACACAGAAACTGTATTGGAGGGGACCTACATTCCCTCCAATGCGTTATGTGTGATTTCCTCCGGGCTATGGGTCCCCCTTCTTCCTACCAGAGGTGGTACTCCCTTCCATATTATATATATATATATATATATATATATATATATATATATATATATATATATATATATATATTAGTATATTTGGTAGCAGTCTTTCCTGTAGAAATATATTTTAAATATGACCGAAAAAGGAAGATTAATAATTCTAACACGAATTTTCTCAATATTTCTTATGTGTGTTATACTGTTTATGGTAATTGAAAAATCAATTCTCCAAAATTCATTTTTATTTCTAGTCTGATGCGACACTTGACCCCGTTTCGTAATAACTTATTACATTTTCAAAGACTTTTAATTTACACACACACAACTATAACCTGCAAACACTAAACAGAGTTCTTACTTATGCTATGATTTAAACAGCTTTCATTTTATTTTATACCCGCATTTTGGGTGAGGTGATATGTAACAATTTCGATGAGGTGAACAAAACTTTCAACACAGGATAGAACACGAATATTAGGTATTAATTGGGTAAATTGAAGGTAAGAATGGAAGTAACTGCAGAGGGCCTATTGGCCCATATTTCTTGATGCTTCTATATTGGAGCGGAGTCTTGAAGTGGGTAGAATATTGTTGTGGATTAATTAGCTGTTGATTGCTGGTATTGATTTCTTAATAATGTGTAGTGCCTCGCAGATGTCAAGCCGCCTGCTATCGCTGTATCTATCGACGATTTCTGTGTTGTTTGCTAAGATTTCTCTGGTGATGGTCTGGTTGTGGGAAGAGATTATATGTTCCTTAATGGAACCCTGTTGCTTATGCATCGTTAATCGCCTGGAAAGAGATGTTGTTGTCTTGCCTATATACTAAGTTCTTTGAGGCTTACAGTCCCCAAGTGGGCATTTGAAGGCATAGACGACGTTGGTCTCTTTTAAAGCGTTCTGCTTTGTGTCTGGAGAGTTTCTCATGAGTAGGCTGGCCGTATTTTTAGTGTTATAGTAAATCGTCACTTGTATCTTCTGATTCTTGTCTGTAGGTATAACGTTTCTATTAACAATATCTTTCAGGACCCTTTCCTCCGTTTTGTGAGCTGTGGAAAAGAAGTTCCTGTAAAATAGTCTAATAGGGGGTATAGGTGTTGTGTTAGTTGTTTCTTCAGAGGTTGCATGGCATTTCACCTTCCTACTTATAATGTCTTCAACAAAACCATTGGAGAAGCCATTGTTGACTAGGACCTGCATTGCCCTACAGAGTTCTTCATCGACTTGTTTCCCTCCTGAGCTGTGGCTGAGAGCACGGTCGACATAAGCGTTAACAACACTTCTCTTGTACCAGTCTGGGCAGTCACTGTTGGCATTTAGGCACATTCCTATGTTTGTTTCCTTAGTGTAGACTGCAGTGTGGAAACCTCCGCTCCTTTCCATGACTGTTACATCTAGAAAGGGCAGCTTCTCATCCTTCTCCATCTCGTAAGTGAAACGCAACACAGAACTCTGCTCAAATGCCTCCTTCAGCTCCGGTGGATGTCTGACATCAGGTACCTGTGTAAAAATGTCGTCAAAATACCTGCAGTATATGGCCGGTTTCAAGTTCTTGTCGACTAAGACCTTTAGCTCGATGGTACCCATGTAGAAGTTCGCAAACAGGACACCTAGGGGAGAACCCATGGCGACCCCATCTACTTGCTTATACATGTGCCCATCTGGGCTCAAGAAGGGTGCCTCTTTAGTACAAGTTTGGAGTAGTTTCCATAGGATATTTTCTGGTATGTCAAGAGGTGTACAGACCGGATCGCGATACACTCTGTCCGCTATCATCCCGATTGTTTCATCCACAGGTGCATTCGTAAACAGTGATTCTACGTCCAACGTCCAAAGAGGCTCTTATCCCTGTGGCCTGTGTTCCCCGCAGTAAGTCAACAAATTCTCTTGGAGACTTCAGGCTGAAGGCGCAAGGGACATAAGGAGTCAGCAAGCCGTTGAGTCGCTTCGCCAGTCTGTACGTGGGTGTGGGTATCTGGCTGATGATTGGTCGAAGTGGGTTTCCAGGATTACGTGTCTTGACATTTCCATACGCGTATCCAGGTTTATATTCCCCAATAATCTTTGGGAAGTGGAGTCCGGATTTTTTGGCGTTCACAATTTCGATCAAATTGTTGACCTTTGCTTTGAATTCGGCTGTAGTGTCCTTCGTTACCCTTTTGAATTTAGTTTGGTCAGAGAGAAAATGAGGTTCATTTTCGCCAGATAATCGTCTTTTTTAAGAATGACATATATTGGCGACTTGTCACTTCTCCTGACGACTATCTCCTTGTTCTCACGAAGGCTCTTAGCTGCCGCTTTGACCTCGGGGGACAGTATGGTACTTCAGTAGTTGCCTCGATTCTTTCCTCCTTCCGCAATAAGTTCTGATTGTAAGGTGTCTTTGGTGGTGACCTTCTTTTGTGTCTCGTGGTCTAATATATGTTGTACCTAGTAGCCGGAACGCAGTACTCGGCCTACTATGCAAGGCCGATTGGCCTAATATGCCAAGTTTTCCTGAATTTATATATTTTTCTCATTTTTTATCTTATGAAATGATCCAGCTATCCATTTTATTATATATGAGTTAATTTTTTTCAAACTTCAGTTAAAACTAACGTAGATATATGACCGAACGAAACCAAACCTACGTAACCTAGCCTAACCTATCTTAACCTAACCTAAACTGACACAACAAAGTAAATAAAATCCCTGTTATGTTCTTAATATAATATACAAATAATAATTCTAATAAATTAATGGCAAACAATTTATTGAAAATAAAGAAAATCGCTCGGCCTATTAGGCAAATCGGCCGTTGTATAGTAGGCCGAGAAGTGCGTTCTGGCTACTAGGTACGACATATATATATATATATATATATATATATATATATATATATATATATATATATATATATATATATATATATATATATATATATATATACATATATATAACTGAAAACTCACACCCCTGAAGTGACTCGAACCCATACTGCCAGGAGCAACGCAACTGGTATGTACAGGGACGCCTTAATCCGCTTGACCATCACGACCGGACATAAGGAAGTGATAGCCGAAGCTATTTGAACCACTTCCCCGCCGGCACTCGGATGGTAATCTTGGGCATAGCATTTGATCAAATCACCTCATTTTTTGGGGCAACACGTGAGGAACACAAATGCAAACAAGCCTGAATGGTCCCCAGAACTATATACAACTGAAAACTCACACCCCAAAAGAGACTCGAACCCATACTGCCGGGAGCAACGCAACTGGTATGTACAGGGATGCCTTAATCCACTTGACCATCACGACCGGACATAAGGAAGTGATAGCCGAAGCTATTTGAACCACTTCCCCTCCGGCACCCGGATGGTAATCTTGGGCATAGCATTTTATCAAATCACCTCATTTTTTGGGGCAACACGTGAGGAACACAAATGCAAACAAGCCTGAATGGTCCCCAGGACTAGATACAACTGAAAACTCACACCCCAGAAGTGACTCGACCCATACTCCCAGGAGCAACGCAACTGGTATGTACAGGGACGCCTTAATCCACTTGACCATCACGACCGGACATAAGGAAGTGATAGCCGAAGCTATTTGAATCATTTCCCCGCCGGCACTTGGATGGTAACTTGGGCATAGCATTTTATCAAATCACCGCATTTTTTTGGGCAACACGTGAGGAACACAAATGCAAACAAGCCTGAATGGTCCCCAGGACTAGATACAACTGAAACTCACACCTCAGAAGTGACTCGAACCCATACTCCCAGGAGCAACGCAACTGGTATGTACAGGGACGCCTTAAACCACTTGACCATCATGACCGGACATAAGGAAGTGATAGCCGAGGCTATATGAACCACTTCCCCGCCGGCACTCAGATGGTAATCTTGGGCATAGCATTTTATCAAATCACCTCATTTTGGGGCAACACGTGAGGAACACAAATGAAAACAAGCCTGAATTGTCCCCAGGACTAGATACAACTGAAAACTCACACCCCAGAAGTGACTCGAACCCATACTCCCAGAGCAACGCAACTGGTATGTACAGGGACGCCTTAGTCCGCTTGACCATCACGACCGGACATAAGGAAGTGATAGCGAAGCTATTTGAACCACTTCCCTGCCGGCACTCGGATGGTAATCTTGGGCATAGCATTTTTTCAAATCACCTCATTTTTGGGGGCAACACGTGAGGAACACAAATGCAAACAAGCCTGAATGGTCCCCAGGACTATATACAACTGAAAACTCACACCCCAGAAGTGACTCGAACCTATACTGCCAGGAGCAACGCAACTGGTATGTACAGGGACGCCTTAATCCACTTGACCATCTCGACCGGACATAAGGAAGTGATAGCCAAAGCTATTTGAACCGCTTCCCCTCCGGCACCCGGATGGTAATCTTGGGCATAGCATTTTATCAAATCACCTCATTTTTTGGGGCAACACGTGAGGAACACAAATGAAAACAAGCTGAATTGTCCCCAGGACTAGATACAACTGAAACTCACACCCCAGAAGTGACTCGAACCCATACTCCCAGGAGCAACGCAACTGGTATGTACAGGGACGCCTTAGTCCGCTTGACCATCACGACCGGACATAAGGAAGTGATAGCCGAAGCTATTTGAACCACTTCCCTCCGGCACTCGGATGGTAATCTTGGGCATAGCATTTTTTCAAATCACCTCATTTTTGGGGCAACACTGAGGAACACAAATGCAAACAAGCCTGAATGGTCCCCAGGACTATATACAACTGAAACTCACACCCCAGAAGTGACTCGAACCCATACTGCCAGGAGCAACGCACTGGTATGTACAGGGACGCCTTAATCCACTTGACCATCACGACCGGACATAAGGAAGTGATAGCCAAGCTATTTGAACCATTTCCCCTCCGGCACTCGGATGGTAATCTTGGGCATAGCATTTTCAATCATCACCTCATTTTTTGGGGTACACGTGAGGAACACAAATGCAAACAAGCCTGAATGATCCCCAGGACTAGATACAACTGAAAACTCACACCCCAGAAGTGAATCGAACCCATACTCCCAGGAGTAACACAACTGGTATGTACAGGGACGCCTTAAACCACTTGACCTTCATGACCGGACAATAAGCAAGTGATAGCCGAGGCTATA
>WNGS01160607.1:0-12747 GCA_020271785.1 Procambarus virginalis | reverse complement strand
TGAACCACTTCCCCGCCGGCACTCGGATGGTAATCTTGGGCATAGCATTTTATCAAATCACTCATTTTTGGGGGCAACACGTGAGGAACACGGTTCCTGGGGACCATCAGGCTTGTTTTCATTGTGTTCCTCACGTGTTGCCCCAAAAATGAGGTGATTTGATAAAATGCTATGCCCAAGATTACCATCCGAGTGCCGGCGGGGAAGTGGTTCATATACCCTCGGCTATCACTTCCTTATGTCCGGTCGTGATGGTCAAGTGGTTTAGGCGTCCCTGTACATACCAGTTGCGTTGCTCTTGGGAGTATGGTTCGAGTCACTTCTGGGGTGTGAGTTTTCAGTTGTATCTAGTCCTGGGGACCATTCAGGCTTGTTTGCATTTGTGTTCCTCACATGTTGCCCCAAAAAATGAGGTGATTTGATAAAATGCTATGCCCAAGATTACCATCCGAGTGCCGGCGGGGCGGGGAAGTGGTTCATATAGCCGCGGCTATCACGTCCTTATGTCCGGTCGTGGATGGTCAAGTGGTTTAAGGCGTCCATAGTACATACCAGTTGCGTTGCTCCTGGGAGTATGGGTTCGAGTCACTTCTGGGGTGTGAGTTTTAGTTGTATCTAGTCCTGGGGGGACCATTTAGGCTTGTTGCATTTGTGTTCCTCACGTGTTGCCCCAAAAAATGAGGTGATTTGATAAAATGCTATGCCAAGATTACCATCCGAGTGCCGGCGGGGCGGGGAAGTGGTTCATATAGCCACAGCTAACACTTCCTTATGTCCTGTCGTGATGGTCAAGGTGTTTAAGGCGTCCCTGTACATACCAGTTGCGTTGCTCCTGGGAGTATGGTTCGAGTCACTTCTGTTGTAGTTTTCAGTTGTTCTAGTCCTGGGGACCATTCAGCTTGTTTGCATTTGTGTTCTCACGTGTTGCCCCAAAAAATGAGGTGATTTGATAAAATGCTATGCCTGAAGATTACCATCCGAGTGCCGGCGGGGCGGGGAAGTGGTTCATATAGGCTCGGCTATCACTTCCTTATGTCCGGTTGTGCTATGCAAGTGTTTAAGGCGTCCCTGTACATACCAGTTGCATTGCTCCTGGGAGTATGGGTTCGAGTCACTTCTGGGGTTGTGAGTTTTCAGTTGTATCTAGTCCTGGGGACCATTCAGCTTGTTTGCATTTGTGTTCCTCACGTGCTTCCCCAAAAAATGAGGTGTTTGATAAATGGCTATGCCCAAGATTACCAGCCGAGTGGCCAGTGGGGAAGTGGTTCATATAGCCGCGGCTATCACTTCCTTATTCCGGTCGTGATGGTCAAGTGGTTTAAGGCGTCCCTGGACCTACCAGTTGCGTTGCTCCTGGAGTATGGGTTGCGAGTCACTTTGGGGTGTGAGTTTTCAGTTATATGCTAGTCCTGAGGACCATTCAACTTGTTTGCATTTGTGTTCACTCACGTGTTGCCCCCAAAAATGAGGTGATATGATAAAATGCTATGCCCAAGATTACCATCCGAGTGCCGGTGGGGAAGTGGTTCATATAGCCTCGCTATCACTTCCTTATGTCCTGTCCGGATGGTCAGTGTTTTAAGGCGTCCCTGTACATACCATTTGCATTGCTGCTGGGGAGTAGGGTTCGAGTCACTTCTGGGGTGTTGATTTTCAGTTATATATATATATAGAGATATATATATATATATATATATATAAGTATGATATATATAATATATATTATATATTTCGTACCTAGTAGCCAGACGCACTTCTCAGCCTACTATGCAAGGCCCGATTTGCCTATAAGCCAAGTTTCCTGAATCAATATATATTCTCTAATTTTTTTCTTAGAAATGTTAAACCTAAACCCATTGCATTATGTATGAGGTCAATATTTTTTATTGCAGTTAAAATTAACGTAGATACATGACCGACCTACCACACCCTACCTAACCTAACCTAACCTATCTTTATAACTTAGCTCGGTTAGGTAGCCGAAAAAGTTAGTCGAATATATATATATATATATGATATATATATATATATATATTATATATTATATATATAGATATATTATTATATTATATATTATATATAATATATATATATAAAATATATAGTATAATATATATATATAGATATAGATATATATATATATAGAGCTATATATATATATATTATAATATATAATATATAGATATATATATATATATAGAAAAAAAATGTGTGTGTGTGTCTCATTGAATATGACCGCATATTCTGTATATACTATCTTCTGATTTAGAGACTTCTATCCCTCTAACTATTTTAGACAAAACCCAAGATGCAAGAAGATTACAAATTCTTGAAGCAATTCACATAAGAATAGACAACCTACCATGAACACCCAAAATCACGGAACTATTTACTCTACCCACAATGAGGAGTAAGGACAAGACCGGAACATAACGATTCCAACACAGACGACAATGTTCAACATAACAGCCAATTACACTGGATTAATCTTTGTATGTAGATACCAACTTCCTCGTATGGGCCAATAGGCCTTCTGCATTACCTCTATTCCATATGTTCATATGTTTCACCCCACATTATCCCTTATGTATCCTCATATGTTTTCACCTTTATTGTCTTATCACCTGACCCAGTGCGGCTATAAAATCAACCACATTGTAAAATTTTTCACTTCAGAATGAACCATGGAGGGTTCGAAACAGTTGTGGCAAATGTGATAAATAAGTGTAATACATTGTATAGTAATTCACCTTATTTCTTCACACCGGAAATTACGAAAATGAGTTTTGGAGAACTCCTAGTTCAGCTAAGCCTGATGCTAAGAAAATAGTTAGAGGGATAGGAAGTCCTAAATCAGAAGATAGTAAATACAGAATATGCGGGTCATATTCATGGGACATGTTTAAAAGAAAACCTGCTGCAAGTATACACCAATACATATATATATAGCTATATATATAATATATTATATATATTGATATATATATATTATAATAAAGATAATGTACTTAATTTATTATGAGGTGTATACTGGCAGCAGAGTTTTGCTGTTAAAACATGTCTCATTGAATATGACCGGCATATTCTGTATTCTACTAGTCATCTGATTAGGACTTCTATCCCCTCTAACTATTTTTCTTAGCAGTACAGGAGCTTAGCTGAAATAGGAGTGTCTCCACAAACTCATTTTCGTAATTTCCGGAGTGAAAATAAGGTGAATTACTATACAAGTGTATTACACTTATTTATACAATTGCACACACGTTTCGAACCTCCATGGTCTCATTCTGAAGTGACAAGATCTTTTACAATTGGTGGTTTATTTTATACCGCACTGGTCAGGTTATAGAGACAATCGTACAGGTGAAGAACACATTGACAGATACAATAAGGGAAAATGTGGGGTGAAACATATGAACAGATGAATAGAGGAACCGTGCAGAAGGCCTATGGCCCATACGAAGGAAGTTGGGATTAATCTACATACAAAGATTAATCCAGTGTAATTGGCCTGTTATGTGAACATTCTCTGTCTGTGTTGGAATCGTTTGTTCGGTCTTGCCTTACTTCATGTGTGGTAGAGTAAATAGTTCCTAGATTTGGTGCTTCATGGGAGGTTGTTCTATCTTATGTGAAGTGCTTCAAGAAATTTGTAATCTTCTTGCATCTTGGGTTTGTGTCTAATATAGGTAGAGGGATAGAAGTCTCTCAAATCAGAACCGATAGATATATACGAATATGCGGTCATATTCAATGGACACACACACACACACCTCATTATATATATATATATATATATGTATATATATATATATATATATATATATATATGGGTATATATAGGTATATATATATATATATAAGTATATATTTATATATATTATATATATAGATATTTTTATATATTATATATCTATATATATACTATATATGTTATTATATATAATACTATATATATATATAGATATATAGATATTATATATATATACGCACCTATACTATATATATATTCGACTACTTTTTTGGCTACCTAACCGAGCCTACGTATAAAGATAGGTTAGGTTAGGTTAGGTAGGGTTGGTTAGGGGTTCGGTCATGTATCTACGTTAATTTACCTGCAATAAAAAAGTTGACCTCATACCAGAACTGCAACTGGGTAGGTTGTACGTTCATAAGAAAAAATTAAGAGAATATATATTGAGGTTCATGGAAAACTTGGCTTATTAGGCAGAATCGGCGCCTTGCAAGTAGGCTGAGATGTGCGTTCGGCTACTAGGTACCAACGATGTATATATAACTACTATATATATATATATATATATTAATTTATAAATTATAAACTGAAACGTCACAACCCCAGAAGTGACTCGAAAACCCATACTCACAGCAGCAATGCAACTGGTATGTACCAGGACGCCTTAAAACCACTTGACTATCACGACCGGACATAAGGAAGTGATAGCCGAGGCCTATATGGACCACTTCCCCACCGGCACTCTGATGGTAATTTGGGCATAGCATGTTATACATATCACCTCATTTTTGGGGGCAACACGTGAGGAACAGGACAAATGCACAACAAGCTTGAATGGTCCTCAGGACTAGATAAACTGAAAACTCACCCCCAAAGTGACTCGAACCCTACTACCCAGAGCAACGCAATGGTAGGTCCAGGGACGCCTTAAAACCACTTGACCATCACGACCGGTACACATAAGGAAGTGATAGCCGAGGCTATATGAACCACTTCCCCACTGGCACTCGGATGGTAATCTGGGCATAGCATTTATCAAACTCACCGTCATTTTTGTGGGAGCAACACGTGGAACACAAATGCAAACCAGGCCTGAATGGTCCCCAGGACTAATACAAGCTGAAAAACTCACACCCCGAAGTGACTCGAACCCATACTCCCAGGAGCAATGCAAACTGGGATGTACAGGGAGGCCTGTAAACCACTTGAATAGTCCACAACCGTGACATAAGGAAGTGATAGCCGAGCCTAGTATGACCACCTTCCCCACCGGCACTCGGATGGTAATCTTCGGCATATGCATTTCTATCAAATCACCTCTCATTTTTTGGGGCAACACGTGAGGAACACAAAAGTGCACAGACTAAGCCGAATGGTCCCCACGGATCTAGATACAACTAAAAACTCACACCCCAGAAGTGACTCGAACCCATACTTCCCAGGAGCAACGCAACTGGTATTGTACAGGGACGTGCCTCTAAACTCACTTTGCCCATCACGACCGGACATAAGGAAGTGATAGCCGAGGGCTATATGAACCACTTCCCCGCCCGGGCACTCGGTGGTTATCTTGGGCCATAGCATTTTACTAAATCACCTCATTTTTGGGCAACACGTGAGAACACAAATGCAAACAAGCCTGAAATGGTCCCCAGGACTAGATACAACTAAAAACTCTACACCCCAGAAGTGACTACGGAACCCATACTCCCAGGAGCAACAGCAACTGGTATGTACGGGACGCCTTAACCACTTGACATCACGAACCGGTACATAAGGAAAGTGATAGCCGAGGCTATATGAACGCACTTCCCCGCCGGCACTCGGCTGGTAATCTTGGGCATAGCATGTTTATCAAATCACCTCATTTTTTGGGGCAACATGGTGAGGAACACAAATGCAAACACCAGCCTGAAATGGGCCCCAGGACTAGTGATACCACTGAAACTCCACCCCAGAAGTGACTCGAACCCATACTCCCAAAGAGTCAACGCAACTGGTCATGTACAGGGACGCCTTAAACCACTTGACATTCGACGACGGACAGAGAAGTGATAGCCAGGGATTTGAACCACTCCCCCGCCGGCACTCGGATGGTAACTCTGGGCATAAGCAGTTTATCAATCACCTCAGTTTTTGGGTGCAACACGTGAGGAACACAAATGCAAACAGCCTGAATGGTCCCCAGGAACACTGTGGTTCCTCACGTGTTGCCCACCAAAAAGGTGAGGTGATTTGATAAAATCTATGCCCAAGATTACCATCCGAGGATGCGGCGGGGAACGGTGGTGAATATAGCCTCGGCTATCACTTGCTTATGTAGTCCGTGTCATGATGGTACCAGTGGTTAAGGCGTCCCTGTACATACCAGTTGTGTTACTCCTGGGAGTAGTGGGTTCGATTTCATCTTCTGGGGTGTGAGTTTTCAGTTGTCTCTAGTCCTGGGGAGTCATTACAGGCTTGTTTGCATTTGTGTTCCTCACGTGTTAACCCAAAAAATGAGGTGATTGATAAATCTATGCCCCAAGATACTCATCCGAGTGCCGGAGGGGAAATGGTTCAAATAGCTTCGGCTTATACACTTCCTTACGTCCGGTCGTGATGGTCACGTGTGGATAAAGGCGTCCCTGTACATACCAGTTCGTTGCTCCTGGCAGTATGGGTTCGAGGCACTTCTGGGTGTGAGTTTTCAGTTGTATATAGTCCTGGGGATCATTCAGGCTTGTTTTCATTTGTGTTCCTCACGTGTGCCCCAACCCCAAATGAGGTGATTTGATAAAAGCTATGCCCAAATTACCATCCGGTGCCGGAGGGAAGGGTTCAAATAGCTTTGGCTATCACTTCCTTATGTCCGGTCGGGATGGTCAAGGGATAAGGCGTCCCTTTACATACCAGTTAGCGTTGCTCATGGAGTATGGGTTCGAGTCCACTTCGGGGGTGTGAGTTTTCAGTTGTATCTAGTCCTGGGGACCATTCAGGCTCTGGTTTTTCGCATTGTGGTTCCTCACGTGTTGCCCTCCAAGAAAAATGAGGTGATATTGATAAAATGCTATGCCCAGATTACCCCATCCGGAGTGCCGGAGGAAGGGGTCAAATAGCTTTCGGCTATCACTTCCTTATGTCCCGTCGGATGGTCAAGCGGTACTAATGGCGTCCCTGTACATACCAGTTGCGTTGCTCCTGGAGTATAGGTTCGAGTCACTTCTGGGTCCTGTGAGTTTTCAGTTGTATCATCCTGGGGACCATTCAGCTTGTTTTCATTTGTGTTCCTCCACGTGTGTGCCCCAAAAACTGAGGTGATTTGATAAAATGCCTATGCCCAAGATGACCATCGGAGTGCCCGGCGGGAAGTGGTTCAATAGCTCGCTATCACTTCCTTATGTCCGGCGTCATGATGGCAAGCTGGATCGTAGCGTCTCTCTGTACATACCAGTGGTGTCGTTGCTCTGGGAGTAGGGTTCGATCACTTCTGGGGTGTGAGTTTCAGTGCATATAGTCCAGGGGACACATCTCAGGCTTGTTTTGCATCTTGTGTTCCTCACGTGTCTTCCCCAAAAAATGGGTGATTTGATGTAATGCTATGACCCAAGATATTACCATCTCGGTTTGCCGGCGGGGAAGTGGTTCATATAGCCCTCGCTATCACTTCCTTATTGTCCGGTCATGATGGTCAAGTGGTTTAAGGCGTCCCTGTACAATACCAGTTGCAGTTGCTCCTGGGAGTATGGGTTTCGAGTCACTTCTGAGGGTGTGAGTTTCAGTTGTATCTAGTCCTGGGGACCATTCAGCGTGTTTGCATTTGTGTCCTCACGTCGTTGCCCAAAAAAATGCGGTGAGTTTGATAAATGCTATGCCCAAGCTTACCATCCAATTGCCGGCGGGGAAATGATTCAATAGCTTCGGGCTATCACTTCCATTATGTCCGGTCCGTGATGGTCAAGTGATTAAGGCGATCCCGTACATACCAGTTGCGTTGCTCCTGGGCAGTATGGGTTCAGAGTCACTTCTGGGGTGGGAGTTTTCAGTTGTATCTACGTCCTGGGGACCATTCAGTCTTGTTTGCATTTATGGTTCCTCACACGTGCCCCAAAAAATGACGGATGATTTGATAACAATATGCTATGCCCAAGATTCACCATCCGGGTGCCGGTAGGGGAAGTGGTTTCAATAGCTTTCGGCTATCACTTCCTTATGTCCGGTCGTGATGGTCAAGTGGATAAGGCATCCCCTGTACATACCAGTTGCGTCTGCTCCCGGCAGTATGGGTTCGAGTCTCTTTGGGGTGTGAGTTTTCAGTTGTATATAGTTCTGGGGACCATTCAGGCTGTTTGCATTGTGTTCCTCACGTTGTTGCCCCAAAAAATGGAGGTGATTTGATCAATGCTATGCCCAGATTACCATCCGAGTGCCGGGGGGAATGGCTCAAATAGCTTGGCTACACTTCTTATGTCCGGTTCGTGATGGTCAAAGCTTGGATTAAGGCGTCCCTGTACATACCAGTTGCGTTGCTCCTGGCAGTATGGGGTCGAGTCACTTCAGGGGTGTGGAGTTTTCAGTTATATATTATATTTATATATTATATAGATATATACTAGATATATATATATATATATATATGATATAATAATATATATATAGTATAATATGTCGTACCTAGTACGCCCCAGACACGCACTTCTCACGGCCTACTATACAAACGGCCGATTTGCCTAATAGGCCGCAGCGATTTGTCTTTATTTTACATTAAATTGTTTGCCATTATATTATAGATTATTATTTGTCATTTATATTAAGAACATAACAGGGATCTTTATTTACTTTCCGTTGTGTCAGTTTAGGTTAGGTTTAAGATAGGTTAGGCCTAGGTTACGTAGGTTTGGTTTCGTTCGGTCATATTCTACGTTAGTTTTAACTAATTTTGAAAAAATTAACTCATATATAATAAATGGATAGCTGGGATCATTTCATAAGATAAAAAAAAGATGAAGAAAAATAGATAAATTCAGGAAAACTTGGCATATTAGCCAATCGGCCTTGCATAGTAGCCGAGTACTGCGGTCCGCTACTAGGTACAACATATATTCGACCACGAGACACAAAAGAATGTCACCACCAAAGACACCTTACAATCAGAACTATTGCGGAAGGAGGAAAGAATCGAGGCAACTACTGAAGTACCATACTGTCCCCCGAGGTCAAAGCGGCAGCTAAGAGCCTTCGTGAGAACAAGAGATAGTCGTCAGGAGAAGTGACAAGTCGCCAATAAATGTCATTCTTAAAAAAGACGATTATCTGGCGAAAATGACCTCATTTTCTCTCTGACCAAACTAAAATTCAAAAGGGTAACGAAGGACACTACAGCCGAATTCAAACAAAGGTCAACAACTTTGATCGAAATTGTGAACGCCAAAAAATCCGGACTCCACTTCCCAGAAGATGATTGGGGAAGATAAACCTGGATACGCGTAGGGAAATATCAAGACACGTAATCCTGGAAACCCACTTCGACCAATCATCAGCCAGATACCCACACCCACGTACAGACTGGCGAGCGACTCAACGGCTTGCTGACTCCTTATGTCCCTTGCGCCTTCAGCCTGAATTCTCCAAGGGAATTTGTTGACTTCCTGCGGGGAACACAGGCCACAGGGATAAGAGCCTCTTTGGACGTTTGACGTAGAATCACTGTTTACGAATGTACCTGTTGGATGAAACAATCGGGGTGATAGCGACAGAGTGTATCGCGATCCGGTCTGTACACCTCTGTGACATACCAGAGAATATTCTGAGGAAACTACTCCAACTTGTACTAAAGAGGCACCCTTCTTGAGCCAGATGGGCACATGTATAAGCAAGTAGATGGGGTCGCCATGGGTTCTCCCTAGGTGTCCTGTGTTGCGAACTTCTACATGGGTACCATCGAGCAAAAGGTCTTAGTCGACAAGAACTTGAAACCGTGCATATACTGCAGGTATTTTGACGACATTTTTACACAGGTACCTGATGTCAGACATCCACCGGAGCTGAAGGAGGCATTTGAGCAGGTTTCTGTGTTGCGTTTCACTTACGAGATGGGAGAAGGATGAGAAGCTGCCCGTTCTAGATGAACATCATGGAAAAGGAGCGGAGGTTTCCACACTGCAGTCTACACTAAGGAACAAACATAGGAATGTGCCTAAATGCCAACAGTGACTTCCCAGACTGGTACAAGAGAAGTGTTGTTAACGCTTATGTCGACCGTGCTCTCAGCCACAGCTCAGGAGGGAAACAAGTCGATGAAGAACTCTGTAGGGCAATGCAGGTCCTAGTCAACAATGGCTTCTCCAATGGTTTTGTGAAGACATTATAAGTAGGAAGGTGAAATGCCATGCAACCTCTGAAGAAACAACTAACACAACACCTTATACCCCCTATTAGACTATTTTACAGGAACTTCTTTCCACAGCTCACAAAACGGAGGAAAGGGTCCTGAAAGATATTGTTAATAGAAACGTTATACCTACAGACAAGAATCAGAAGATACAAGTGACGATTTACTATACACTAAAAATACGGCCAGCCTACTCATGAGAAACTCTCCAGACACAAAGCAGAACGCTTTAAAAGAGACCAACGTCGTCTATGCCTTCAAATGCCCACTTGGGGACTGTAAGCCTCAAAGAACTTAGTATATAGGCAAGACAACAACATCTCTTTCCAGGCGATTAACGATGCTAAGCAACAGGGTTCCATTAAGGAACATATAATCTCTTCCCACAACCAGACAATCACCAGAGAAATCTTAGCAAACAACACAGAAATCGTCGATAGATACAGCGATAGCAGGCGGCAAGACATCTGCGAGGCACTACACATTATTAAGAAATCAATACCAGCAATCAACAGCTAATTAATCCACAACAATATTCTACCCACTTCAAGACTCCGCTCCAATATAGAAGCATCAGAAATATGGGCCAATAGGCCCTCTGCAGTTACTTCCATTCTTACCTTCATTTACCCAATTAATATCCTAATATTTCGTGTTCTATCCTGTGTTGAAAGTTTTGTTCACCTCATCGAAATTGTTACATATCACCTCACCCAAAATGCGGTATAAAATAAAATGAAAGCTGTTTAAATCATAGCATAAGTAAGAACTCTCTCTGTTTAGTGTTTGCAGGTTATAGTTGTGTGTGTGTAAATTAAAAGTCTTGAAAATGTATAAGTTATTACGAAACGGGGTCAAGTGTCGCATCAGACTAGAAATAAAAATGAATTTTGGAGAATTGATTTTTCAATTACCATAAACAGTATAACACACACATAAGAATATTGAGAAAATTCGTGTTAGAATTATTAATCTTCCTTTTCGGTCATATTAAAAATATATTCTACAGGAAAGACTGCTACCAAAAATATACTACTATATATATATATATATATATAATATAATATATATATATATATATATATATATATATATATATATATATATAATATGGAAGGGAGTACCACCTCTGGTAGGAAGAAGGGGGACCCATAGCCCTGAGGAAATCACACATAACGCATTGGAGGGGAAGTGTAGGTCCCCCTCCAATACAGTTTCTGTGTGCTTTTCTCCTATATATATATATATATTATATATATATATATATATATATATATATATATATATATATATATATATATATATATATAGATATTGTCGGGGTTTCACGGTGTTCTCGTTAGAGAAGGGTTAAAGCAACAGTAGACTGGATCTCCTTTCCAGTTGGTTTCTCCAACAATAACCCTTACTCACCGTCGTTCGGCGGGTCTTCCTCAATCCTCTAGGCTCCACTGCTTGCCTCGGAGATTACCCCAGTCGGTCTCACAACCGGCCTTAAATTGCAAGATGAGTGATGGCACAGATCGTTCCCTCAATCTGTGGCCCGCCCCAACACCGAACTCTTACACAGCCTTCAAGGTCGCCAACTGGTTTTTTTAGGTGTCCAGTAACACTGCAGTGGTCAGATGTAATTGTGGCAAGAGCAAATTCCAGTAATATAGTATCAGGCAGGTCACTCTGCTTTACTTCATTACACGGTCACAAGATAAGTGGAGGGGATGATATCAAACACCAAAGAGTTTTGGTATTTTACTTAAAGACAATGAGTAATATATTATGCATCAATGTATCAGAATAATATATGACAATTGCTCCATTCATAGCATAATATTATAGAGCGCACCGATATGGTACATCGGCAGCGCCACGCGTCTCCTGTCAGATGTCAGCTGACCGGGACCCTCGCGATCGTGGGAACAGTCTAGTACTTGTTTTCTAATTCTGTCACGATCCCCGCTTATTTAACTCTTTCCAAAACACTATTCAACATTCACATTGCTTACTTATGATTTCACTGGCCTCACGATCAACATCTTATTCAACATACTCTCACAGGGCTTTTCACCGTACTGACGGTCTTGACCTCCTCCACCTTCTCACCTAACTTGTTTCAACCGTCTACCACTCTGTTTGTGAAAGTGAATTTTATTATATGTCTTTGGCATCTGTGTTTAGCTAGTTTAAATCTATGACCTCTTGTTCTTAAAGTTCCAAGTCTCAGGAAATCTTCCCTATCGATTTTATCAATTCCTGTTACTATTTGTACGTAGTGATCATATTACATCTTTTTTCGTCTGTCTTCTAGTTTTAGCATATTTAATGGCCTCTAGCCTCTCCTTGTAGCTCTTACCCTTCAGTTCTGGGAGCCACTTAGTAGCATGTCTTTGCACCTTTTCCAGTTTGTTGATGTGCTTCTTAAGATATGGGCACCACACAACCTTTGCATATTCTAGCTTTGGCCTAACAAAAGTTGTGAACAATTTCTTTAGTACATGTATATCGCCATCCATATATTTAAAAGCAATTTTGAAGTTTGAAAGCGATGCATAGGCCTCCTCGTACAACGTTCTTTATGTGCTCCTCAGGTGATAGTTTTCTATCTAGAACCTGCCTAGAACTCTTT
>WNGS01160604.1:34351-75092 GCA_020271785.1 Procambarus virginalis | reverse complement strand
TAAATTGAAAGAAAGTAATGACCATTTAATAGCAAATTTAATGTCTTGAGGGTTTAGTGAAAGACTTGTGCAAGGATAAGATCAATTGGAACAAATTGCAAAGCCATGGAAAAGAAAATAAACTCTTAAAATAGCTTTGGAAGAAGTTAAAGTAAATTTAAACATAAATGACTACAATAGGTTAGGTAAGGAAATTCAACAGGAGAAACAGCTTTTGTCAGCACAGATGGAGGAAGTTACACAGGGAATAGAACAGTGCAAGAAAGATATGCAACTCACCTATGCACAAGTGGCCAAGGAGAAGAAAAAATTGAAGAAGCAGTAAAGGAAGTCCAACACTGCAGCAACAAGATAAAACAAACATTAGGCTGGAAGTGAGAAAAGAATTGGCATCTAACCCGAAGTTGGTGCAAAACACAGTTGATCGGAGTAAGTCCCTGATCATTTTTGGCTGCAAAGAAAAGGAGATAACATCTAGGTCAGAAAGAGCTGTAGAAGAAGCAAAAGTAGTAGATAAAATTGTTGGCCTCGTGGAAGGTCTTACAACAATAGAGAATGTGTGCGACTACAGGAGAATAGGCAGATATGTAAAGGGAAAGATCGACCTTTGAGGATCACCCTAAATGGTGCCAAACAGATGGAAGAAGTACTAAGGAATGCTAGAAAATTACAAAGTGATGAGGATGGGAAAGTGTGGTCGTTAAGACGAGATCTTTCAAAAGAAGATAGAGAGAAGCTGAAACTGAACCTCGCCGAGGCAAAACGTTTAAATGAGAGCAGGAATGAAGAAGAAATCAATTCTTTTTTCTACAAAGTGATAGGGGTAGGCAGACCAGTAAAGTGGTACATAAAGGCAAACCAACAAAATCATTAGAGAGAGGGGGAGTGAAAAATAAGAAGAGGGGAACAAGTTCCTGAAGATTGCATACACCAACATAGATGGAGTAAGATCAAAGATACTGGAGTTAAGTGATGTAATACAGCTGCAGACACCAGACATTGTTGCACTCA
The DNA here is from genome assembly GCA_020271785.1 of Procambarus virginalis. NCBI lineage: Eukaryota > Metazoa > Arthropoda > Malacostraca > Decapoda > Cambaridae > Procambarus > Procambarus virginalis. The sequence goes on along the minus strand of WNGS01160604.1, from coordinate 74,081 downwards.
CGGAGACAAAACTTGAAGATGTTATTTTAAATGAGGTCATATTCCCAAGGGGCTACTCAATTTGGAGACGGGACAGAAAATTAGGAAAGGCGGTGGCGTTGCTGTGCTGGTGAAAGAACACCTAAAGGTGAACGAAATAATGACTGCCAATCCACAAGAAGTTGACATAATAGCACTAGAGATCTGCCATGAGGATGATAAACTAATGATCATAAATGCATATAGTCCACCGCTAAGCAGCACATGGTCAAAGGAGGAGCTAGATAGTAAACGAGAAGGTCTTATAACAATAATGAGAGAGATCATAGCGAGAGCGGATAACGATAGTTCACGACTGTTGATAGTCGGCGACTTCAACTTGAAATCCATAGACTGGGAAGCATATGAAGCTAAAACAGAAGATTTTTGGACCTGTAAATTTGTAGACCTCATCCTGGAAACATTCTTGTATCAACATGTTAAACAAGCTACGAGGATGAGGGAAGGGGACGTTCCCTCCATGCTAGATTTGATATTTACCAGGAAGGAGGAAGAAATATTTGACATTCAGTACCTTCCTCCCTTGGGTAAAAGTGACCATGTCTTTTTGGGAATAAAGTATGCAATGCGTTATAATCTGGAAGAAAATATGAAGGTTGATGCAATTGAAAAACCTGACTTTAGGAGAGGACATTATGGCAACCTTAGAAATTTTTTAGTGAGTATAATTGGACAGACTTGTTGCTAGGCAAGGAAGTGAATGAGATGTATGTCAAGTTTTGTGAAATATATGATAAAGGCACAAAAAATTTATACCAAAACAGAGATGCAGAACTAGGAAACAGGATTGGTTCAACAGAAATGCGAGAGGGCCAGAGACCAAAAGACACAAAAATGGAATCAATACAGGAAGAGGCCAAACCCCCAAACATACCAGCGATACAAAGATGCGAGAAACAACTACACGGCAGTGAGGAGAGAGGCAGAAAGAAATTTTGAAAAAGGGATTGCAGACAAATGTAAAACAGAACCAGGTCTATTCTATAAATTCATAAACAACAAATTGCAGGTAAAGGATAATATTCAGAGGTTGAAAATGGGAAATAGATTCACGGAAAATGAAAAGGAAATGTGTGAAACATTAAACGAAAAGTTCCAAAGTGTGTTTGTACAAAATGAAATCTTCAGGGAACCAGACACAATAAGAATTCCAGAGAACAACATAGAGCACATAGAGGTGTCTAGAGACGAAGTGGAAAAAATGCTCAAGGAGCTAAATAAGAACAAAGCAGTTGGTCCAGATGGAGTTTCACCATGGGTTCTGAGAGAATGTGCACCTGAGCTCAGCATTCCACTTCAACTGATTTTTCAGGCATCCCTGTTTACAGGAGTTGTAGCTGATGTGTGGAAAAAGGCTAACATAGTTCCAATCTACAAAAGTGGAAGCAGGGAAGACCCCCTTAATTATAGACCTGTATCATTGACAAGTGTAATAGTCAAAATATTGGAAAAAATAATTAAAACTAAATGGGTAGAACACCTGGAGAGAAATGATATAATATCAGACAGACAGTATGGTTTTCGATCTGGAAGATCCTGTGTATCGAATTTACTCAGTTTCTATGATCGAGCAACAGAGATATTACAGGAAAGAGATGGTTGGGTTGACTGCATCTATCTGGACCTAAAAAAGGCTTTCGACAGAGTTCCACATAAGAGGTTGTTCTGGAAACTGGAAAATATTGGAGGGGTGACAGGTAAGCTTCTAACATGGATGAAAAATTTCTGACTGATAGAAAAATGAGGGCAGTGATCAGAGGCAATGTATCGGACTGGAGAAATGTCACAAGTGGAGTACCACAGGGTTCAGTTCTTGCACCAGTGATGTTATTGTCTACATAAATGATCTACCAGTTGGTATACAGAATTATATGAACATGTTTGCTGATGATGCTAAGATAATAGGAAGGATAAGAAACTTAGATGATTGTCATGCCCTTCAAGAAGACCTGGACAAAATAAGTATATGGAGCACCACTTGGCAAATGGAATTTAATGTTAATAAATGCCATGTTATGGAATGTGGAATAGGAGAACATAGACCCCACACAACCTATAATTATGTGAGAAATCTTTAAAGAATTCTGATAAAGAAAAGAGATCTAGGGGTGGTTCTAGATAGAAAACTATCACCTGAGGACCACATAAAGAATATTGTGCGAGGAGCCTATGCTACGCTTTCTAACTTCAGAATTGCTTTTAAATACATGGATGGCGATATACTAAAGAAATTGTTCACGACTTTTGTTAGGCCAAAGCTAGAATATGCAGCGGTTGTGTGGTGCCCATATCTTAAGAAGCACATCAACAAACTGGAAAAGGTGCAAAGACATGCTACTAAGTGGCTCCCAGAACTGAAGGGCAAGAGCTACGAGGAGAGGTTAGAGGCATTAAATATGCCAAAACTAGAAGACAGAAGAAAAAGAGGTGATATGATCACTACATACAAAATAGTAACAGGAATTGATAAAATCGACAGGGAAGATTTCCTGAGACCTGGAACTTCAAGAACAAGAGGTCATAGATTTAAACTAGCTAAACACAGATGCCGAAGAAATATAAGAAAATTCACTTTCGCAAACAGAGTGGTAGACGGTTGGAACAAGTTAGGTGAGAAGGTGGTGGAGGCCAAGACCGTCAGTAGTTTCAAAGCGTTATATGACAAAGAGTGCTGGGAAGACGGGACACCACGAGCGTAGCTCTCATCCTGTAACTACACTTAGGTAATTACACTTAGGTAATTACACACACACACACACACAACACACACACACACACACACACACACACACACACACACACACACACACCCGAGACAAGGGCTGACAGAGTGACATAGACGTAATGTTCACACGGAATAGTAAACAGAACGATGGGACATGGAGGGAGTTGGAAATCAGATGAGTCAAGAGATTTAGAGTTTTTAGCACATTAGCGTGTGCTAAAAGAAAAGCGTGAGAGTAGGGGGAAATGGAATGCACTCAAGAACAGGTTGTGGAAGCAAATACTATTCATAATTTTAAAACAGGTATGATAGGAAATGGGACAGGAGTCATTGCTGTAAAGAACTGATGCTCGAAAGGCGGGATCCAAGAGGTCAGTGCTCGATCCGCAGACACATATAGGTGAGTACAGATAGGTGAGTACCACAAACACAACACACACACACACAAAGAACAAGTGATGAAGCTGCGAAAAGCGGAGAACAGATACACAGAGAATGACAAGGAGGTGTGTGAAGAACTCAACAAGAGATTCCAGGAGGTCTTCACAATAGAACAAGGGGAAGCCCCTGCACTAAATGAGGAGGTGGCAAACCAAGCAACCTGGAGGAATTTGACCTCACCAGTGATGAGGTCAAAAGGTGTCTGCTGGAGCTGGATGTGACAAAGGCTGTTGGGCCTGACAGAATCTCACCATGGATACTAAAGGAAGGTGCAGAAGCACTAAGTGTGCCACTCTCTATGGTGTATAACAGGTCACTGGAAACAGGAGACTTACCAGAAAGTTGGAAGACAGCTAACGTGGTCCCAATATACAAAAAGGGTGACAGGCAAGAGGCACTGAATTACAGGCCAGTTTCCTTAACTTGTATACCATGCAAGGTAATGGAGAAGATCGTGAGGAAAAGGCTCGTAGAGCATCTAGAGGGAAATAACTTTGTAACGCACCACCAACATGGGTTCAGGGATGGTAAATCGTGCCTCACAGGTTTAATAGAATTTTATGACCAAGCAACAAAAATTAGGCAGGAAAGAGAAGGGTGGGCAGACTGCATTTTCCTGGATTGCCAAAAAGCCTTTGACACAGTACCGCACAAAAGGATGTTAAAAAAGTTGGAGCAACAGGCAGGAGTAAAAGGGAAGGTGCTCCAGTGGATAAGGGAGTACTTAAGCAACAGGAAACAGCGAGTAACGGTGAGGGGGGAGACATCAGAGTGGCGAGATGTCACCAGCGGAGTCCCACAGGGCTCAGTACTTGGACCCATCCTGTTTCTAATATATGTGAACGATCTTCCGGAGGGTATAGACTCATTCCTCTCAATGTTTGCTGATGATGCAAAAATTATGAGAAGAATCAAGACGGATGAAGATAGACAGAGACTACAGGATGACCTGGATAAACTGGAGGAATGGTCTAGAAAATGGCTGCTAAAGTTCAACTCGGGAAAGTGTAAGGTGATGAAATTAGGAGAAGGGAGCAGGAGGCTGAACACAAGGTATCATTTGGGAGGGGAAATCCTGCAAGAGTCAAATAGAGAGAAAGATCTGGGGGTTGATATCACACCGAACCTGTCCCCAGAAGCCCATATCAAAAGAATATCATCAGCGGCATATGCTAGACTGGCCAACATAAGAACTGCCTTTAGAAATTTGTGTAAGGAATCTTTCAGAACCCTGTATACCCCTTATGTAAGACCAATCCTGGAGTATGCAGCTCCAGCCTGGAGTCCATACCTAGTTAAACACAAGACAAAGTTAGAGAAGATTCAGCGGTATGCCACCAGGCTCGTCCCGGAACTGAGAGGATTGAGCTACGAGGAAAGGCTAAAGGAGCTGAACCTCACATCCCTGGAAAACAGAAGAGTAAGGGGAGACATGATAACCACCTACAAATTCTCAGGGGAATTGACAGGGCGGACAAAGACAAACTCTTCACACGGGTGGGACACGAACAAGGGGACACAGGTGGAAACTTAGTACCCAGATGAGCCACAGAGACGTTAGAAAGAATTTTTTCAGTGTCAGAGTAGTTAATAAATGGAATGCATTAGGCAGTGATGTGGTGGAGGCTGACTCCATACACAGTTTCAAGTGTAGATATGATAGAGCCCAGTAGGCTCAGGAATCTGTACACCTGTTGATTGACAGTTGAGAGGCGGGACCAAAGAGCCAAAGCTCAACCCCCGCAAGCACATTAGGTGAGTACAATTAGGTGAGTACAAAGGGAAGGAGACGCCGACGATTGTAATGCCCATCAAATTGATCAAGGTAAAATAAATGCTTGGAGCGTCAAGTGGCAATTGAAATTCAATGTGAATAAATGCCATGTTATAGAATGTGAAATCGGAATAAATAGACCACACACAACTAACAAATTATGTGGAAAGGAACTACAGAACTCAAATAAAGAACGAGCCCTAGGGTGGTTTAGGATAGTAAGCTGTCGCCAGAGCGACTTATGCATTGTGAGAGAAGCGTATGCGTCGCTTTCCAACTTCAGACTTGCTTTTAATTATTTGGATCGGGAAATATTAAAGAAACTGTTCATAACTTTTGTGAGACCAAAATCGGAATTTGCAGCAGTTGTATAGTGCCCAAATCTCAAGAAGCACATACATAAACTGGAAAAGGTGTAATGCCATGCTACAAAATGGCTTCCGGAAACTGACAAAACCAGAGCTACGAGGAGAGACTAGAGGCATTATACATGCAAAAACTAGAAGATAGAATAAAGATTGGTAATGTGATCATCACTTAGAAAATACAACAGGAATAGACAAATTAACACGGAGGAATTCCTGAAACCAGCAACTTTTCGAACAACAGGACAAAGATTCAAGGTAAGGTAACAGAGGTGCCGAAAAAATATTAGAAACCTTTCTTTTTGCAAACAGAGTGGTAGGTGGTTGGAACAAGCTAAGTGAGGTGGTGGAGGCCAAAACCGTCAGTAGTTTCAAAGCGACATACAACAAAAAGTACTGGGAGACGGGACACCATGAGCGTAGCTCTCATCTTGTAACTTCACTAAGGTAATTATACTTAGGTAATTACACACACACAAACACACACACACAGACACACACACACAGACACACAGACACACACACACACACACACACACACACACACACCACACACACACACACACACACACACACACACACACACACACACACACACACACACACATACACACATACACACTACGTTAGCCACATGCTAGGATATATATAATGTGACAGGAAAGAGGTGAAATACCAGAGAGTTTGAAGACTGCAGTCTTCACAGTATAGTACAAACATATGCTAAGAAAAATGGTCAGAAGTCACTAACTCTTAGTAGGTCATCTGGAGGGAAGAGAAATGCTGATGCATCAGCAACAAGGGTTACAAGATGGCAAATCTTGCCTCACAAACCAATAGAATTCTAACTTTAGACGACAGAAACCACACAAAAGAGAACATGGTGGGTATTTTGAACATCTAATCACTGTAGAAAGAAACCATTGGCATAAGGTTCCCCGTGAAAATAAGGAATATATTCGCGAAACATGCAGTAGGTTCCGGGAATAGGTTATACAGTGTATAAGGAAATACCTACGCAACTTCAGACATACTCATAGTAAGTGGAGAGACATAATACCGGAGACATGTTCAGGGACTTCCACAGGAGTCAGCACTAGAGATTTCTTGTTCCTCATAAATATTTTTGGTCTTCTAGAAGGAATATAATCCTGCCTCATGATGTTTGCTGATGATGTAAACATTATAAGGTCGATTAATAATGGGGAAATCAACAATGAACTAAAGGATGACCAGGAAGTGAAAAAGATTGGTTAACTATTACCACTAGGAGCCTGTATCACTAAAACAAATCAGACGAGTATCTAAGCATTACATGCTACTCTGACCAAAATAAGAAATGCCCTTAGAAATCTGAATCAAACATCTGGATAAAATAAAAAAAACGTTTGGCCCATGGCAACAACATATTTCAAACACATTAAGAATATGTCAAACGAATAATTTTGGAATTGTCAAGGCAGACAAAGTTATATACTTTTTAAAATTGGAAAACATTTATTAGAGAAAACTTGGGAAAATATTTGCTTGGAAGATTGTTCCTAATTTCATAACAGCTCTATATTTCAATTTGCTAAGAGAAGTACACAATCCCTCTCTTTTTCGTCTGAGTAACTTATCACAGTTAAACCGCCACAGACACAAATATTAATCACCCAACTCTGATCAGAAATAACTAATGATAAACTTCACTTTGTGATCTTATTCCATGACAACAAAAATGCGTGGATAGGCAGATGAATACGTGAGTAGTTTTTGTTTAAGTGAGCAAGACTTACATAGCTTGTAGTTGCAGTGTTGTATAGGCTAGAGAGATAACTGGGACAGCCAATGAGGTGGCTAGAAGTAATCGAAAGGTTCTTCTGATCCGGAACCCTCTGCAGATGGTGTCTGAAGGGGAGACTTTCCCCTAGAAGAAGATTATATTTGAGAGAAGTAGTAACACATCTGCTTATAGAAGGAACCAATCATGTTTTTTATTTTAGTGATAAAACAGCTGTTACGATGGATGTTAATGCCTTTCATATCAGCTTTTCTTATTAGAAATTCAAAATCAAGTGCTGCGGAGTTCGGAACCTGTTGTCTGTCTCTTTCTAGAAAGAGGTAATTTTTCGTAAGGACTTGCATGCCATTTCTTAATCCTCACTAAACTTCATATCAACAAACCCAGGTGTGACTGTATCTTTGTGGAAGAAGGCTGAAACTATACAAAATCTGATCACGTGAAGTTTGTATATAAAAACACTCCTGCCTTGACTGTTGTCAAAGATGAGTGTCAAAAAAGTCTGCTCAGGACTCTTTTTTTTCCGTCATGACTTGATACTAACGCACAGCTGAAACACTTATATATATATATATATATATATATATATATAATATATATATATAATATATATATATATATATATATATATATATATATATAATATATATATATTATATATATATATTGGTGTATACTGGCAGCAGGTTTTCTTTTACACATGTCTCATTGAATATGACCGCATATTCTGTATTTACTATCTTCTGATTTAGGGCTTCTATCCCTCTAACTATTTTCTTAGCATCAGGGCTTAGCTGAAATAGGAGTTCTCCAAAACTCATTTTCGTATTTCTGGGTGAAGAAAAGATGTGGATTACTATAGAATGTATTACACTTCTTTAAACAATTTGCACGACGTTTCGAACCTCCATGGTTCATTCTCAAGGAGGAAATGTTACAATGTGGTTTGATTATATACCCTCACTGGGTCAGGTGATAAAACAATAAAGGTGAAAAAATAGGGGATACATAGGGGATAAATGGGGTGAAACATATGAACATAAGAATAGGGTAACCGCAGAAGGCCTATTGGCCCATACGAGGCAGCTGGCATCTACATACAAAGATTAATCCAGTGTAATTGGCTGTTATGTGAACATTGTCTTCTGTGTTGGCATCGTTATGTTCTGGTCTTGTCCTTACTCTCATTGTGGGAGAAGTAAATAGTTCCGTGATTTGGGTGTTCATGGTAGGTTGTTCTGTTCTTATGTGAATTGCTTCAAGAATTTGTAATCTTCTTGCATCTTGGGTTCTGTCTATTATGCATGTATTCTTGTTCAACATTTCTCTTGTTAGGGTGATGTCATGGGCTTGTCTCATGTGATTCCTAGGGCACCGGATTGAAGATGGCATGTCAAACGCCTCGTCAGCTTGTTCGACGTCATACCTATGTACTTAGATTGAAGGTTACATCCTTCGTGGGGGCAAGTGTTACATGTATACAACGCTTGACTGCTGTAGAGGGTTCTCTGTCGGCTTCGGGCTGTTTTTGATAAGGAGTTCGGAGTCTTCTTGGTTTTATAGAATATTGTCAGGTTTATGTTTTGGTTAGGAGTAGTGCTTTTTACTCCTTTACGGATTATTTCTTTCATTATTCTTTCCTCTTTTGTATGTTCACTGTGCATGGTTGATTTGTAATATAATTTTATTGGAGGTATTGTGGTTTCTGTTCTAGGTTCTGGATTATACCAACGGTCCAAGTGTCTTCTTATAACAGCGTTTATTTCCGCGTTGCTATATCCATTGTTCACCAATACCTGAGTTACTCTTTCAAACTCTCTACTCACGTTGCTCCATTCAGAGCAGTGGGTAAGCGCTCGACGAATATAAGCATTGAGAACCATGGCTTTGTATCTTTGGGGGCACTCACTTCTACCGTTCAGGCATAATCCTATGTGGTGGGCTTGGTATATACGTTGGTGCTTAAAGAGGTTCCTGTTTTTGTTATTAGTACATCCAAGAATGGGGGCAGATGTTATTTTCACTATTTTCATGTGTAAATCGGAGTACTGACTCTCTCTCTAGATGTCTTTTTACGTCAATTAGTTCATCTGAGTCTTTTACTATTACGAATATGTCATCTACATAACGGCAATATAAAGTTGGTTTTTGTCTGCTACTGAAGACCCTGTCTTCGATGGTTCCCATGAAAAANCAGTAAAGTGGTACCTAAAAGCAAACCAACAAAATCATTAGAGAAAGGGGAGTGAAAAATAAGAAGATGGGGAACAAGTTCCTGAAGATTGCATACACCAACATAGATGGAGTAAGGTCAAAGATACTGGAGTTAAGTGATATAATACAGCTGCAGACACCAGACATTGTTGCACTCACGGAGACAAAACTTGAAGATGTTATTTAAATGAGGTCATATTCCCAAGGGGCTACTCAATTTGGAGACGGGACAGAAAAATTAGGAAAGGCGGTGGCGTTGCTGTGCTGGTGAAAGAACACCTAAAGGTGAACGAAATAATGACTACCAATCCACAAGAAGTTGACATAATAGCACTAGAGATCTGCCATGAGGATGAAAAACTAGTGATCATAAATGCATATAGTCCACCGCAAGCAGCACATGGTCAAAGGAGGAGCTAGATAGTAAACGAGAAGGTCTTATAACGATAATGAGAGAGATCATAGCGAGAGCGGATAACGATAGTTCACGACTGTTGATAGTCGGCGACTTCAACTTGAAATCCATAGACTGGGAAGCATATGAAGCTAAAACAGAAGATTTCTGGACCTGTAAATTTGTAGACCTCATCCTGGAAACATTCTTGTATCAACATGTTAAACAAGCTACGAGGATGAGGGAAGGGGACGTTCCCTCCATGCTAGATTTGATATTTACCAGGAAGGAGGAAGAAATATTTGACATTCAGTACCTTCCTCCCTTGGGTAAAAGTGACCATGTCTTTTTGGGATAAAGTATGCAATGCGTTATAATCTGGAAGAAAATATGATGGTCGATGCAATTGAAAAACCTGACTTTAGGAGAGGACATTATGGCAACCTTAGAAATTTTTTAGGGAGTATAATTGGACAGACTTGTTGCTAGGCAAGGAAGTGAATGAGATGTATGTCAAGTTTTGTGAAATATATGATAAAGGCACAAAAAAATTTATACCAAAACAGAGAAGCAGAACTAGGAAACAGGATTGGTTCGACAGAAAGTGCGAGAGGGCCAGAGACCAAAAGACACAAAAATGGAATCAATACAGGAAGAGGCCAAACCCCCAATCATACCAGCGATACAAAGATGCGAGAAACAACTACACGGCAGTGAGGAGAGAGGCAGAAAGAAATTTTGAAAAAGGGATTGCAGACAAATGTAAAACAGAACCAGGTCTATTCTATAAATTCATAAACAACAAATTGCAGGTAAAGGATAATATTCAGAGGTTGAAAATGGGAAATAGATTCACGGAAAATGAAAAGGAAATGTGTGAAACATTAAACGAAAAGTTCCAAAGTGTGTTTGTACAAAATGAAATCTTCAGGGAACCAGATACAATAAGAATTCCAGAGAACAACATAGAGCACATAGAGGTGTCTAGAGACGAAGTGGAAAAAATGCTCAAAGAGCTAAATAAGAACAAAGCAGTTGGTCCAGATGGAGTTTCACCATGGGTTCTGAGAGAATGTGCACCTGAGCTCAGCATCCTCTTCAACTGATCTTTCAGGCATCCCTGTTTACAGGAGTTGTAGCTGATGTGTGGAAAAAGGCTAACATAGTTCCAATTACAAGAGTGGAAGCAGGGAAGACCCCCTTAATTATAGACCTGTATCATTGACAAGTGTAATAGTCAAAATATTGGAAAAAATAATTAAAACTAAATGGGTAGAACACCTGGAGAGAAATGATATAATATCAGACAGACAGTATGGTTTTCGATCTGGAAGATCCTGTGTATCGAATTTACTCAGTTTTTATGATCGAGCAACAGAGATATTACAGGAAAGAGATGGTTGGGTTGACTGCATCTATCTGGACCTAAAAAAGGCTTTCGACAGAGTTCCACATAAGAGGTTGTTCTGGAAACTGGAAATATTGGAGGAGTGACAGGTACGCTTCTAACATGGATGAAAATTTTCTGACTGATAGAAAAATGAGGGCTGTGATCAGAGGCAATGTATCGGACTGGAGAAATGTCACAAGTGGAGTACCACAGGGTTCAGTTCTTGCACCAGTGATGTTTATTGTCTACATAAATGATCTACCAGTTGGTATACAGAATTATATGAACATGTTTGCTGATGATGCTAAGATAATAGGAAGGATAAGAAATTTAGATGATTGTCATGCCCTTCAAGAAAACCTGGACAAAATAAGTATATGGAGCACCACTTGGCAAATTGAATTTAATGTTAATAAATACCATGTTATGGAATGTGGAATAGGAGAATATAGACCCCACACAACCTATATATTATGTGAGAAATCTTTAGAGATTTCTGATAAAGAAAGAGATCTAGGGGTGGTTCTAGATAGAAAACTATCACCTGAGGACCACATAAAGAATATTGTGCGAGGAGCCTATGCTACGCTTTCTAACTTCAGAATTACTAAGTACATGGATGGTGATATACTAAAGAAATTGTTCATGACTTTTGTTACGCCAAAACTAGAATATGCAGCTGTTGTGTGGTGTCCATATTTTAAGAAGCACATCAACAAACTGGAAAAGGTGCAAAGACATGCTACTAAGTGGCTCCCAGAACTGAAGGGTAAGAGCTACGAGGAAAGGTTAGAAGCATTAAATATGCCAAAACTAGAAGACAGAAGAAAAAGAGGTGATATGATCACTACATACAAAATAGTAACAGGAATTGATAAAATCGACAGGAAAGATTTCCTGAGACCTGGAACTTCAAGAACAAGAGGTCATAGATTTAAACTGGCTAAACACAGATGCGGCAGAAATATAAGAAAATTCACCTTCGCAAATAGAGTGGTAGACGGTTGGAACAAGTTAAGTGAGAAGGTGGTGGAGGCCGAGACCGTCAGTAGTTTCAAAGCGTTATATGACAAAGAGTGCTGGGAAGACGGGACACCACGAGCGTAGCTCTCATCCTGTAACTACACTTAGGTAATTACACTTAGGTAATTACACACACACACACACATATAGCTAACCAGGAACCACTGGAAGAGTTTGAGATTACAAGCGGGGAAGTAAGAAAGTGTTTACTAGAGTTGGATGTGACAAAGGCTATAGGCCCAGATGGAATCTCTCCCTGGATACTTAAGGAAGGAGCAGAAGAACTGTGCCTACCACTCTCCATAGTGTATAACAAATCTCTGGCAACAGGGGAACTGCCAGAAATTTGGAAAGCAGCTAATGTAGTCCCGATATACAAGAAAGGGGATAGACAGGAGGCACTGAATTACAGGCCAGTGTCCCTAACCTGCATACCATGCAAGCTGATGGAGAAGATTGTGCGAAGAAAGCTAGTGGAGCACCTGGAGCGAAAGAACTTTGTAACACAGCACCAACATGGATTCAGGGATGGCAGGTCCTGCCTCACAGGGTTACTTGAATTCTACGACCAGGCAACAAAAATAAGGCAAGAAAGAGAAGGGTGGGCAGACTGCATATTTTTGGATTGTCAGAAAGCCTTTGATACAGTGCCACACAAGAGACTAGTGAAAAAGCTGGAGATGCAGGCTGGAGTGAAAGGGAAGGTACTCCGTTGGATACAGGAGTACCTAAGCAACAGGAGACAAAGAGTCAGTGTGAGGGGTGAGGTCTCAGATTGGCGAGACGTTACGAGTGGAGTCCCGCAGGGGTCAGTCCTTGGACCTATACTGTTTCTGATATATGTAAATGATCTCCCAGAGGGTATAGATTCGTTTCTCTCAATGTTTGCCGATGATGCAAAAATTATGAGGAGGATTGAAACTGAGGACGATAGTAGGAGGCTACAAGACGACCTAGACAGACTGAGTGAATGGTCCAACAAATGGCTGTTGAAGTTCAACCCGAGTAAATGCAAAGTAATGAAACTAGGCAGTGGAAACAGGAGGCCAGACACAGGATACAGAATAGGAGATGAAGTACTTAATGAAACGGACAGAGAGAAAGATCTAGGAGTTGATATCACACCAAACCTGTCTCCTGAAGCCCACATAAAAAGGATAACATCTGCGGCATATGCGAGGCTGGCTAACATCAGAACAGCGTTCAGGAACCTGTGTAAGGAATCATTCAGAATCTTGTACACCACATATGTAAGACCAATCCTGGAGTATGCAGCCCCAGCATGGAGCCCGTACCTTGTCAAGCACAAGACGAAGCTGGAAAAAGTCCAAAGGTATGCCACTAGACTAGTCCCAGAACTAAGAGGCATGAGTTACGAGGAAAGGCTGCGGGAAATGCACCTTACGACACTGGAAGACAGAAGAGTAAGGGGAGATATGATCACAACCTACAAAATCCTCAGAGGAATCGACCGGGTAGACAAGGACAAACTATTCAACACTGGGGGGACGCGAACAAGGGGACACAGGTGGAAACTGAGTACCCACATGAGCCACAGAGACGTTAGAAGGAACTTTTTCAGTGTCAGAGTAGTTAACGGATGGAATGCTTTAGGCAGTGATGTGGTGGAGGCTGACTCCATACACAGTTTCAAGTGTAGATATGATAGAGCCCAGTAGGCTCGGGAATCTGTACACCAGTTGATTGACAGTTGAGAGGCGGGACCAAAGAGCCAAAGCTCACCCCCGCAAGCACAAATAGGTGAGTACAAATAGGTGAGTACACACACAGGGGGCCTGGTAGCCTGGTAGATAGCGCGCAGGTCTCGTAATTCTGTAGCTCGGGTTCGATTCCCGCACCAGGCAGAAACAAATGGGCAAAGTTTCTTTTCACCCTGAATGCCCCTGTTACCTAGCAGTAAATAGGTACCTGGGAGTTAGTCAGATTCCACGGGCTGCTTCCTGTGTGTGTGTGTGTGTGTGTGTGTGTGTGTGTGTGTGTGTGTGTGTGTGTGTGTGTGTGTGTGTGTAGTTAGTCAGATTCCACGGGCTGCTTCCTGGTGTGTGTGTGTGTGTGTGTGTGTGTGTGTGTGTGTGTGTGTGTGTGTGTGTGTGTGTGTGTGTGTGTGTGTGTGTGTGTGTGTGTGTGTGTGTGTGTGTGTGTTTATGTGTGTGTGTGGTGTGGAAAAAAAATAGTTAGTAAACAGTTGATTGACAGTTGAGAGGCGGGCCGAAAGAGCAAAGCTCAACCCTCGCAAACTCAACTAGGTGAATACACACACTGCTATGCAAGAGATGGGGGTAGTGATAAGATCAAGGCATGGAGGATTCTCAAGGGAAATGTGAGAATAGACAATGAAATAAAGACAGAGAAAATTCTAAGAGGAACTGACAAAATATAAAAAAACATCATTATTCCGAGCCAGGGATAGGTAAACGAGGGGAGTAAATGGAAACTGAAGGCACAAAGAATCTCAGTGATAGAATTTTGGTCAGTGTTAGAGCTGCTGTTGAAACAAACCTAATGCAAACTTGTAAATGTTGATGTCATAAAAATGTAAGAACTGGGTCACTGAGTCATTACGTAAGTTTAGAAGGCGGGGCCAGGAGCCGAACACGTCCCTGCAAGTATATCTAGGTGACTACATCTAGGTGACTATATCTAGTAGAGTACATCTAGGTGACTACATCTAGGTGACTATATCTAGTAGAGTACATCTAGGTGACTACATCTAGGTGACTACATCTAGGTGACTACATCTAGGTGACTATATCTAGGTGACTACATCTAGGTGACTACATCTAGGTGACTATATCTAGGTGACTATATCTAGGTGACTATATCTAGGTGACTACATCTAGGTGCCTACATCTAGGTGACTACATCTAGGTGACTACATCTAGGTGACTATATCTAGGTGACTATATCTAGGTGACTACATCTAGGTGACTACATCTAGGTGACTATATCTAGGTGACTACATCTAGGTGACTACATCTAGGTGACTACATCTAGGTGACTACATCTAGGTGACTACATCTAGGTGACTACATCTAGGTGACTACATCTAGGTGACTAGACACAAGACGTAACATTCTGTGCTGAATTGGCAAAGTTGACAATGATGTCACATCGGATGGAAAGTTAAACACAAATGCGTAAAAAATATGTCTGAAGGAACTTCTTCAGTGTTAGAGGTGTCAATAAGTTGAGTGGGTTAAACGATAAAGTTCTGCAATCTAACTCAATATATATTTGTTTCACTGGAAGTTGATGATGTAGAGGCGGGAGCATCGTGCCTAGCAACCCTGCATGTGTATGGCCCATTCTCAGCTAATGCTTTAATGAATGAACCTCAAGTTTAGGTTAGTATGACCATCACTTTGTAAGATGAGTGCAGAAGGGCGTAGCCGCGGGTTACCAATGTGGCTCTCAGGCTGGGTGGAGGTCCCAGGCTCTCAGGCTGGGTGGAGGTCCCAGGCTCTCAGGCTGGGTGGAGGTCCCAGGCTCTCAGGCTGGGTGGAGGTCCCAGGCTCTCAGGCTGGGTGGAGGTCCCAGGCTCTCAGGCTGGGTGGAGGTCCCAGGCTCTCAGGCTGGGTGGAGGTCCGAGGCTCTCAGGCTGGGTGGAGGTCCAAGGCTCTCAGGCTGGGTGGTGGTCCGAGGCTCTCAGGCAGGGTGGAGGTCCCAGGCTCTCAGGCAGGGTGGAGGTCTGAGGCTCTCAGGCTGGGTGGAGGTCCCAGGCTCTCAGGCAGGTGGAGGTCCCAGGCTCTCAGGCTGGGTGGAGGTCCCAGGCTCTCAGGCTGGGTGGAGGTCCAAGGCTCTCAGGCTGGGTGGAGGTCCCAGGCTCTCAGGCTGGGTGGAGGTCCCAGGCTCTCAGGCTGGGTGGAGGTCCCAGGCTCTCAGGCTGGGTGGAGGTCCAAGGCTCTCAGGCTGGGTGGAGGTCCCAGGCTCTCAGGCTGGGTGGAGGTCCCAGGCTCTCAGGCTGGGTGGAGGTCCCAGGCTCTCAGGCAGGGTGGAGGTCCCAGGCTCTCAGGCTGGGTGGAGGTCCCAGACTCTCAGGCTGGGTGGAGGTCGCAGGCTCTCAGGCTGGGTGGAGGTTCCAGGCTCTCAGGCAGGGTGGAGGTCCCAGGCTCTCAGGCTGGGTGGAGGTCCCAGGCTCTCAGGCTGGGTGGAGGTCCCAGGCTCTCAGGCTGGGTGGAGGTCCCAGGCTCTCAGGCTGGGTGGAGGTCCCAGGCTCTCAGGCTGGGTGGAGGTCCGAGGCTCTCAGGCTAAGTGGAGGTCCCAGGCTCTCAGGCTGGGTGGAGGTCCCAGGCTCTCAGGCTGGGTGGAGGTCCCAGGCTCTCAGGCTGGGTGGAGGTCCCAGGCTCTCAGGCTGGGTGGAGGTCCGAGGCTCTCAGGCTGGGTGGAGGTCCCAGGCTCTCAGGCAGGGTGGAGGTTTGAGGCTCTCAGGCTGGGTGGAGGTCCCAGGCTCTCAGGCAGGGTGGAGATCTGAGGCTCTCAGGCTGGGTGGAGGTCCCACGCTCTCAGGCAGGTGGAGGTCTGAGGCTCTCAGGCTGGGTGGAGGTCCCAGGCTCTCAGACTGGGTGGAGGTCCCAGGCTCTCAGGCAGGGTGAAGGTCCCAGGCTCTCAGACTGGGTGGAGGTCCCAGGCTCTCAGGATGGGTGGAGGTCCCAGGCTCTCAGGCAGGGTGGAGGTCCGAGGCTCTCAGGCTGGGAGGAGGTCCGAGGCTCTCAGGCTGGGTGGAGGTCCGAGGCTTTCAGGCTGGGCGGAGGTCCAAGGCTCTCAGACTGGGAGGAGGTCCGAGGCTCTCAGGCTGGGTGGAGGTCCGAGGCTTTCAGGCTGGGCGGAGGTCCGAGGCTCTCAGACTGGGTTGAGGTCCGATGCACCCAGACTGGGTGGAGGTCTAAGGCTCTCAGGCTGGGTGGAGGTCCGAGGCTGTCAGGCTGGGTGGAGGTCCGAGGCTCTTAGACTGGGTGGAGGTCCGAGGCTCTCAGACTGGGTGGAGGTCCGAGGCTCACAGACTGGGTGGAGTTCCGAGGCTCTCAGACTGGGTGGAGGTCCGAGGCTCTCAGACTGGGTGGAGGTCCGAGGCTCTCAGACTTGGTGGAGGACCGAGGCTGTCAGGCAGGGTGGAGGTCCGAGGCTCTCAGACTGGGTGGAGTTCCGAGGCTCTCAGACTGGGTGGAGGTCCAAGGCTCTCAGGCTGGGAGGAGGTCCGAGGCTGTCAGGCAGGGTGGAGGTCCGAGGCTCTCAGGCTGGGCGGAGGTCCGAGGCTCTCAGACTGGGTGGAGGTCCGAGGCTCTCAGGCTGGGTGGAGGTCCGAGGCTCTCAGACTGGGTGAAGGTCCGAGGCTCTCAGACTGGGTGGAGGTCCGAGGCTCTCAGACTGGGTGGAGGTCCGAGGCTCTCAGACTGGGTGGAGGACCGAGGCTGTCAGGCAGGGTGGAGGTCCGAGGCTCTCAGACTGGGTGGAGTTCCGAGGCTCTCAGACTGGGTGGAGGTCCAAGGCTCTCAGGCTGGGAGGAGGTCCGCGGCTGTCAGGCAGGGTGGAGGTCCGAGGCTCTCAGGCTGGGCGGAGGTCCGAGGCTCTCAGACTGGGTGGAGGTCCGAGGCTCTCAGGCTGGGTGGAGGTCCGAGGCTGTCAGGCAGGGTGGAGGTCCGAGGCTCTCAGACTGGGTGGAGTTCCGAGGCTCTCAGACTGGGTGGAGGTCCAAGGCTCTCAGGCTGGGAGGAGGTCCGCGGCTGTCAGGCAGGGTGGAGGTCCGAGGCTCTCAGGCTGGGCGGAGGTCCGAGGCTCTCAGACTGGGTGGAGGTCCGAGGCTCTCAGGCTGGGTGGAGGTCCGAGGCTCTCAGACTGGGTGGAGGTCCGAGGCTCTCAGGCTGGGCGGAGGTCCGAGGCTCTCAGACTGGGTGGAGGTCCGAGGCTCTCAGACTGGGTGGAGGTCCGAGGCTCTCAGGCTGGGTGGAGGTCCGAGGCTCTCAGGCGTGGTGGAGGTCCTAGGCTCTCAGACTGGGCGGAGGTCCCAAGCTCTCAGACTGGGTGGAGGTCTGAGGCTCTCAGGCAGGGTGGAGGTCTGAGGCTCTCAGGCAGGGTGGAGGTCTGAGGCTCTTAGGCAGGGTGGAGGTCCCAAGCTCTCAGGCAGGGTGGAGGTCTGAGGCTCTCAGGCAGGGTGGAGGTCCCAGGCTCTCAGGCAGGGTGGCGGTCCCAGGCTCTCAGGCTGGGTGGAGGTCCCAGGCTCTCAGGCTGGGTGGAGGTCCCAGGCTCTCAGGCTGGGTGAAGCTCCCAAACTCTCAGGCTGGGTGGAGGTCGCAGGCTCTCAGGCTGGGTGGAGGTCCCAGGCTCTCAGGCAGGGTGGAGGTCCCAGGCTCTCAGGCTGGGTGGAGGTCGCAGGCTCTCAGGCTGGGTGGAGGTCCCAGGCTCTTAGGCTGGGTGGAGGTCCCAGGCTCTCAGGCTAAGTGGAGGTCCCAGGCTCTCAGGCTGGGTGGAGGTCCCAGGCTCTCAGGCTGGGTGGAGGTCCGAGGCTCTCAGACTGGGTGGAGGTCCGAGGCTCTCAGACTGGGTGGAGGTCCGAGGCTCTCAGACTGGGTGGAGGTCCGAGGCTGTCAGGCAGGGTGGAGGTCCGAGGCTCTCAGACTGGGTGGAGTTCCGAGGCTCTCAGACTGGGTGGAGGTCCAAGGCTCTCAGGCTGGGAGGAGGTCCGAGGCTGTCAGGCAGGGTGGAGGTCCGAGGCTCTCAGGCGGGGCGGAGGTCCGAGGCTCTCAGACTGGGTGGAGGTCCGAGGCTCTCAGGCTGGGTGGAGGTCCGAGGCTCTCAGACTGGGTGGTGGTCCGAGGCTCTCAGGCTGGGCGGAGGTCCGAGGCTCTCAGACTGGGTGGAGGTCCGAGGCTCTCAGACTGGGTGGAGGTCCGAGGCTCTCAGGCTGGGTGGAGGTCCGAGGCTCTCAGGCGTGGTGGAGGTCCGAGGCTCTCAGACTGGGCGGAGGTCCCAGGCTCTCAGACTGGGTGGAGGTCTGAGGCTCTCAGGCAGGGTGGAGGTCTGAGGCTCTCAGGCAGGGTGGAGGTCTGAGGCTCTCAGGCAGGGTGGAGGTCCCAAGCTCTCAGGCAGGGTGGAGGTCTGAGGCTCTCAGGCAGGGTGGAGGTCCCAGGTTCTCAGGCAGGGTGGAGGTCCCAGGCTCTCAGACTGGGTGGAGGTCCCAGGCTCTCAGGCAGGGTGGAGGTCCCAGGCTCTCAGGCAGGGTGGAGGTCTGAGGCTCTCAGGCAGGGTGGAGGTCTGAGGCTCTCAGGCTGGGTGGAGGTCCCAGGCTCTCAGGCAGGGTGGAGGTCCGAGGCTCTCAGGCAGGGTGGAGGTCCGAGGCTCTCAGGCTGGGTGGAGGTCCCAGGCTCTCAGGCAGGATGGAGGTCCGAGGCTGTGAGGCAGGGTGGAGGTCCGAGGCTCTCAGGCTGGGTGGAGGTCCGAGGCTCTCAGGCAGGGTGGAGGTCTGAGGCTCTCAGGCAGGGTGGAGGTCTGAGGCTCTCAGGCAGGGTGGAGGTCTGAGGCTCTCAGATTGGGTGGAGGTCTCAGGCTCTCAGGCAGGGTGGAGGTCTGAGGCTCTCAGGCAGGGTGGAGGTCTGAGGCTCTCAGGCTGGGTGGAAGTCTGAGGCTCTCAGGCTGGGTGGAGGTCTGAGGCTCTCAGGCTGGGTGGAGGTCCCAGGCTCTCAGGCAGGGTGGAGGTCCTAGGCTCTCAGGCTGGGTGGAGGTCCGAGGCTCTCAGGCTGGGTGGAGGTCCTAGGCTCTCAGGCAGGTGGAGGTCCCAGGCTCTCAGGCAGGGTTAAGGTCCCAGGCTCTCAGGTAGGTGGAGGTCCCAGGCAGGGTGGAGAGTATTAATATTGGCCAATAATATTATTTTGTACCATGCTACTGTGCACAGTACTACGGTTGGTTAGGGTGATGTTCGGTTCCGTTAGCGAAGAAATGAATGACACATTTTTCAAGACGAGATATGAACAAAATCATTAATGTCTTGTAAAACGTATTGTTAACTTTTCAACAGAAGGAACAACTTGAAGATTAAAGAGCTTTTGGACAATATTTGGATAATTGATTGCAGATGTGACTATGACAGACCCAAAAGGTTCGGAGACACATACACCAGTCGATGGAAGGTTACGTGGGCTCCAAGACCTTAAGGTCCAAGCACTTTGGCTGGACGATAGACCGACGGCCTCGCTTCATGCAGGTCGGCGTTCAATTCCCAAACTTTCCAAGTGGTTGGGCACCATTTCTTCCCCCTGTCCCATCCTAAATCCTTATCCTGACCCCTTCGCAGTGCTATATAGTCGTAATGGCTTGGCGCTTTTCCCTGATAATTCCACTTCCACTTCCTTTTCTGTTAGGACTTGATAATTGTCCTCGACGACGAGAACGTTGTTGTGTCTCGTGTTTGGTTTGTTGACCATAGCTTCAGCCTCCTTATTGTGACTCATCGTCTGCAACAGACCCCGTCACTGTGACTCATCGTCTGCAACAGACCCCGTCACTGTGACTCATCGTCTGCAACAGACCCCGTCACTGTGACTCATCGTCTGCAACAGACCCCGTCACTGTGACTCATCGTCTGCAACAGACCCCGTCACTGTGACTCAATGTCTGCAACAGACCCCGTCATTGTGACTCATCGTCTGCAACAGACCCCGTCACTGTGACTCATCGTCTGCAACAGACCCCGTCACTGTGACTCATCGTCTGCAACAGACCCCGTCACTGTGACTCATCGTCTGCAACAGACCCCGTCACTGTGACTCATCGTCTGCAACAGACCCCGTCACTGTGACTCATCGTCTGCAACAGACCCCGTCACTGTGACTCAATGTCTGCAACAGACCCCGTCACTGTGACTCATCGTCTGCAACAGACCCCGTCACTGTGACTCATCGTCTGCAACAGACCCCGTCACTGTGACTCATCGTCTGCAACAGACCCCGTCACTGTGACTCATCGTCTGCAACAGACCCCGTCACTGTGACTCAATGTCTGCAACAGACCCCGTCACTGTGACTCATCGTCTGCAACAGACCCCGTCACTGTGACTCATCGTCTGCAACAGACCCCGTCACTGTGACTCATCGTCTGCAACAGACCCCGTCACTGTGACTCATCGTCTGCAACAGACCTCGTTACTGTGATTCATTGTCTGCAACAGACCTCATTACTGTGACTCATTGACTTCAACAGACCTCGATACTGTAACTCATCGACTGTAGCAGACCTCTTTATTGTGACTCATCATCTGCAACAGACCTCGTTACTGTGATTCATCATATGTAACAGACCTCGTTACTGTAACTTATCGTCTGTAACCGACCTCGTTACTGTGACTCATCGTCTGCAACCGAGTTCATTACTGTGACTCATCGTCTGCAACAGACCTCGTTACTGTGACTCATCGTCTGTAACAGACCTCGTTACTGTGACTCAACGTCTGTAACAGACCTCGTTACTGTGACTCAACGTCTGTAACAGACCTCGTTACTGTAACTAGTCGTCTGTAACAGACCTTGTTACTGTGACTAGTCGTCTGCAACAGACCTCGTTACTGTGACTCATCGTCTGTAACAGACCTCGTTACTGTGACTAGTCGTCTGCAACAGACCTCGTTACTGTGACTCATCGTCTGCAACAGACCACCAAACAAGATGTTCCCTTAGCAAGAGAAGATGAGTATGGTGGCTACAAAAGACTTGTAGTTCTAGCTTTCAAACTTTAATGAACACTTAAAAAATAACACGTAAAAATGGTATGAGTTCATTATACATTTATTTTTATTTATTTATTTATATACACAAGAGTTGTTATATTCTTATACAGCCACTAGCACGCGTAGCGTCTCGGGCAAGTCTTTAAGCCTAATATTCCCTGGAACACGACCCGCCAAACCGTTTAACAACCAGGTATCCATCTTACTGTTGGGTAAACAGAGGCTACCGTTAAGGATTGCGCCCAGTAAATCCTAAAAAAACGGTAATAATAATAATAATAATAATAATAATAATAATAATAATAATAATAATAATAATAATAATAATAATAATAATAATAATAATAATAATAATAATAATAACAATAATGATATAAGAAGAGAGAAGCAGTAATAAGAGTGACGGGTGCCCAACCACCAGCCTCGGAACTCTCACGGTGTCTTGAGCACGCTAACTGCTAAGTGCATTGCAATATTAACAAGATGTACACTTCTGCTCTTTATCCCAGAGCGCATAATGGCTCGGTCAATATTCCAAGCTAATAGACGTGCTCCATTTTACCCCCAACAATGAAAATTCCCGCCTTGAATTTAAGTCATTTTCATATTGAAGATGATGGTGGTATCTGGTCGGTGTTTCCTGCGTCTCCTGCTTCAGTCTGGCCTTCCCGCCCTCACTATATTTCACCGTCTTCAGATTAATGTTAGGAAAACATTCTCGTTCTTTATTAAACAGAAATCTTCCGACAAAGATATGTATCTCATTATCGTGTAAAAGCCAGAATACAGTTTAGATATATTGTGTGTGAGTTGCAGTAGAGTAATCTGTTAAAACTGTCCATTAGTTGATAGCGTCATCTGTTGAGTGTGTGCTGAGTTAGAGAGGCGTCTCGGTGCCTAATGTGTTCATTATGCGCACACTTTCTTTCCTCTTCCAGTGTGTTGTGTCATTATTTTCCACCACAGACGGGGCTCATGCATGCACAATGGTGACCAGTTAATGGGGATGGTGTGTCATTATCAACGTTATTATTGTTACGTGAAAATAATCAGTAGGAGCCATTGGCAGGATTTGAACCCGCTCACTTACTACTCCCAACCAAACTCTCTAGATTACTACACTACGACACAGTCATAAGCAGTGCAACCTGAGAGTCCACTGAATCCTCTAAGGAATCGCGAAGCTTTCAACTGAAGACTAATTAGGGCTTCAGGCAACCCGTCCTCGACGCAAGTCCATTACATCCAGGGTCGACCCCACAGACGCATACATAAATTTTAACATGCTGTTTATTCAAAATGGGAATTTTCTCAAATATAAATTAATATAATATATTAGCATATTGTGCATATATAGACTATATGCTTAGGTAAGGTGTTTAGGTTTGTTGGCGATTATTTGTATTTGTAGTAAGTGGGTGAAGAATTTATAGCGTTGTGCTTCGAACAAAATTCGTCCTAGTACTAGTTAGCTGCTGAAGAGAAAAAGAGCAGTAGTCGCAGTAAGTATTAAGGAACAAGAAGGTTCTAGCCAGGTGGAGTTGAGAAATAAGGACAAAGCTGCATTAACAGGGATCCTGAAGGAGGTACAGATGGAGAGGGCTGAACAAAATATAGAAAAGGTTTTCAGGCTTGGGTAGTACAACAAGGACCGAGATTGGTTGATAAAGGTGGTGTTCAAGAATGAGACCACAAAAGAGGAAATTCTAGCAAGGAAGAGCAGACTATTACACATAACAGAATTCAAAACGGTATTTCTTCAGAGGAATATGACAATGGATGAGAGGATCATGACAGCAGATGCAAAGAAGAAGTACAGGAAGAGAGAAGGGAATCATGGGACCATCGCTCCATACCCTATAATCCCAGAGGGGAGTGGGGAACCCTCCACAAACAGTTCAGCAGCTACAAAGATAAGTGCAGCACTCCCATCTTCCACCCAATAGAAGTCCTCCTTAACCCCCCCCCCTCCCAGCCCCCCTCACTAAATGCCCACCTAGTCCTCTCCCCTCTCCCCAATCCCTCCCTTCTCACCCATCCCTTGAGCCATGCCCCACCCTGCATCCTCCAAACCAATGTTAAGTATCACATAACACCCTCATCCATGCAGGTTAATCCATGGAGCAACTGTCTGTACCATTGACACAGCCAGCAAGTAAAGGTGAAAGTGAGGATGAACAGATGAAAGTAAGCTTCAAAGTGATGTACACAAACATAGATGGGATTATGAATAAAACAAATAAACTTGGAGAAAGGACATAAGAAGAAAACCCAGAAGTAATAGCACTCATTCCTCTCAATGTTTACTGAGGATGCAAAAATTATGAGAGTATTCGACAAATAAAGATAGACAGAGTCTACAGGACGATCTGGACAAACTGGGGAATGGTGTAGAATATGGCTACTAATGTTTAATTCAATAAAGCATAAAGTAATGAAATTAGGTGAAGGGGCAGGAAGCTGAACACAAAGTACCATACGGGAGGTGAAATCCTGCAAGATTTACAGAGAAAGATCTGGGGGTTGATATCACACCGAACCTGTCCCCAGAAGCGTACATCAAAAAGATATCATCAGCAGCATATGCTAAATTGGCTAATTTAAGAACTGCCATTAGAAACTTGTGTAAGGAATTGTTCAGGACGTTGTATACCACTTATGTCAGACTAATCCTTGAGTATGCAGCTTCATCCTGGAATCCATACCTGGTTAAACACAAGAAAAAGTTAGAGAAGATTCAGTTGTAGTCCACCAGACTCGTCCCCGAACTGAGAGGTATGAGTTATGATTAAAGGCCATGGGAGCTAAGCCTCTAGTTCCTGGAAAACAGAAGAGTAAGAGGAGACATGATAACTATATACAAAATTCTCAGGGGAATTGACTGGGTGGAAAAAGACAGACAATTTAGCACAAAAGGAACAAGAAAAGGGGACACAGGTGGAAACCGAATGTCCAAATGAGCCACAGAGATATTACAAAAATTTTTTCATTGTCAGAGTGGATTACGCATGAAATGCATTAGGCGCTGATGTGGTGGAATCAGACTCAATACACAGTTTCAAATGTAGATATGATAGAGTCCAATAGGCTCCAGAACTAGGTGAGTACAGAAACAAGACTCTCAATCATCATAACAAATGCAGTGTTTTGGCATGACTACTATATAGTAAGGGAAGAGAGGAAGAGAAGAGGAGGAGGAGGAGGAGGAGCGGCTCAGCTGATAAGGAAGGACTGGAGTTTCGAAGAGATGGTCATCCCAGACTGAAGATTTCAGAGAGTACATAGCAGGCACTATAACAATGGGAGGACTAAGGATAACAACAGTAGTAATATTACACAAGACACCCCCGTTAAATGACAGAAGACCCAAACAAGAGTACGACAGGAACAACATGGCAGCCATTAACATGATAGAGATAGCAGCTTCTATTGCCAGAAGGAAGAAATCTAAACTGTTAATCATGGGTGACATCAAACATGGAAAGATAGACTGGAAAAATTTAGAAGCACACAGAAGGACTTGAAAAGCTAAACTACTAGACGTGGAGACAAGAAACTTTCAATGCCAACATGTCAAGGGGCCCACAAGGGTGAGTGGAAATGATGAACCAGCCAAACTTGATCTGATATACACCCTGAACGAGTCAGACATAAGGGAAGCTAAATCAGAACAGCCCTCCCCCCAATAAGCAAGAGTGAGCACAGTGTCCTAACATTTGAGTATATGGTGGTAGAAGGGTGAACCCATCCAAGGAATGGACCGAAAAGTAAAAGGCTGGAATACCGAAGAGGAAACTGTGATTAAAAAATTTACATTATAAAATTTCTAATAGGAATGCCATGGGAGACAGAAGTCAGTGGAAATTCTGTACAAGGTATGATGGACTACGTCACCCACAAGTGTCAGGAGGCAGAACACATGTTTATCTCGGCCCAGAAGGAAAAAAAAAACGAAAAGCAAAAGGGAAATCCGTGGTTCTATCAGGCATGTAAGGAAGCAAGGCAGCTAAGCACAAGGGCATGGAGAAACTACAAAAATAACAGGACACCAGAAAGCAGAGAGAGAAATACCAGAGGGCCAGAAATGGGTACCACAGTGTGAGGGAGAGAAGCAGAAAGGAATTTTGAAAATGACCTAGCAAATAAAGCCAAGACCCAACCAAAAGTGCTATTCAGCCACATCAGAAGGAAAATAACAGTGGAAGAACAGGTGATGAAACTGAGAAAGGGAGAGGATGGGTACATACAATGACAACGAGGTGTGTGAATAACTGAACAAGAGTTACCAGGAGGTCTTCACAATAGAACAAGGAACCTGAACTAAAATCGGTGGTGATAAACCATGCAGCCTTGGAAGATATTGAAATTACAGAGATGAGGTTAGGAGGTATCTGCTCGAACTGAGCGTGACTTAGGCTGTTGGACCTGATGGAATCTAACCGTAGATGCTAAATGAGGGGGCAGATACCCTCCTCTTTGCATTCCACTCTCTATGGTGTATAATAAGTCATTGGAAACACGAGACCTACCTGAGGAGGACAGCAAGAGGCTTCAAGATGACCTGGACAGAATGAAGGAATTGTCCAACAAATGGCTACTAGAGTTTAACTCGAGCAAGTACAAATTGACGATGATAGGCGTAGGGAGCACCAGGCCAAACACAAGGAATCAGCTGGGTGAAAAAATCTTTCAGGAATCAGGAAGAGAAAAAAATGTGTGAGTTGATATCACACCAGTTCCATGAAGCCCACATCAAAAGGATAACATCAGCTGGGTATGCAAGGCTTGCGTACATAAGAACTTCCATCGGAACCCTGTGTAAGGAATCATTCAGAACCTTGTTTACCTCGTATGTCAGACCAATACTGGAATATGCATCTCCAGCCTGGAGTCCACATCTAGTAAAACACAAAACTAAGTTAGAAAAGGTTCAGAGGTATGCCACCAGGCTAGTCCTCGAGCTGAGAGGTATGAACAAACGAGGAAAGATTACTGGAACTAAATCTCATGGCACTTAAAGTCAGAAGAGTTAGGGAAGACATGATCACTACCTAAAAAATTCTTGGAGGAATTGACAGAGTAGACAATGAAAAATTGTTTAGCACGGGGGTACGCGAACAAAGGAACAAAGGAGAAAGCATAGTACACAAATGAGCCACAGGGACCTTAGAGAGAAATTTGATTTAGTGTCAGAGTAGTTAACAAATGGAATGCACTAGGAAGTAATGTGGTGGAGGCTGACTCCATACACAGTCTCAAATGTAGATATGATAGAGCCCAGTAGGCTCAGGAACCTGTACATCAGTTGAGCCTAAGCTCAACCCCCGCAAGTACAACTAGGTAGGTACACACAAACATACATATAGGCTGTTTAGAGAGGCGGGGTCCAAGAGCTAGTAGCTCGACTCTGTAGGGACAAATAGTAAATACACACACACACACACCATACACTTACATATAGGCACTTACATTCACTGGGAGAGAGACATATCGAGGAGCTGATATTGCACCAGACCTGTCCCATGAAGCCGTCATCAAGCGGATATCACCAGCGGCATATGCGAGGTTAACTGCCTTTAGAAACTTGTTTAAAGAATAATTACACTTATATGTGCCTTATATACTACATATGTCAGGCCAATCTTAGAGTATGCAGCTGCAGCATGGAGCCCATATCTAGTCATGCTCAATACTAAACAGGAGAAGGTCAAAGGTATGCCACCAGACTGGTAGCAGAGCTGAGGGGGAATACTTTAAGAGGAAAGACTACGGGAATTGATCCTCACGTTTCTGGAGGAGAGAAGAGTTAGCAAAGACATGATCACCACATACAAAATTCCCAGAGGAATAGATAGGGTAGATAATGACAGTTTATTTAACACAATGGGCACACGCACAAGGGGACACAGAGGGGAAACTGAGTCCTGAGGTAGACCATACAGACATTAGAATAAACTTTTAAATTATCAGAGTAGTTGACAATTGAATGCATGTGGTGGAGGAAGACTTTATACACAGTTTCAAATGTAGATGTAATAGAGCTTAATAGGCTGAAGAATTTGTTCATCAGTTTATTGGCGCGTGAGAGGCGGGATCAAAGAGCCGAAGCTCAGCCCCCGCAAGTTCAACTATGTGAGTACACATAGTTGTCAGCGTTGACATAGACAAGAATGATAGACTTTTCCAAATGAACACCATAAGGAACTAGAGGGCAGGGAGGGAACACTATAAGGAACTAGAGGGCAGGGAGGGAACACCATAAGGAACTAGAGGGCAGGGAGGGAACACTATAAAGAACTAGAGGGCAGGGAGGGAACACTATAAGGAACTAGAGGGCAGGGAGGGAACACCATAAGGAACTAGAGGGCAGTGAGGGAACACTATAAGGAACTAGAGGGCAGGGAGGGAACACTATAAGGAACTAGAGGGCAGTGAGGGAACACTATAAGGAACTAGAGGGCAGGAAGGGAACACTATAAGGAACTAGAGGGCAGTGAGGGAACATTATAAGGAACTAGAGGGCAGTGAGGGAACCACTATAAGGAACTAGAGGGCAGGAAGGGAACATTATAAGGAACTAGAGGGCAGTGAGGGAACATTATAAGGAACTAGAGGGCAGGGAGGGAACATTATAAGGAACTAGAGGGCAGTGAGGGAACACTATAAGGAACTAGAGGGCAGGAAGGGAACATTATAAGGAACTAGAGGGGAGTGAGGGAACACTATAAGGAACTAGAGGGCAGGGAGGGAACACTATAAGGAANAGAATTGCTTTAAATACATGGATGGCGATAACTAAAGAAATTGTTCATGACTTTTGTTAGGCCAAAGTTAGAATATGCAGCTGTTGTTTGTGCCCATATCTTAAGAAGCCAATCAACAAACTGGAAAAGGTGCAAAGACATGCTACTAAGTGGCTCCCAGAACTGAGGGTAAGAGCTACGAGGAAAGGTTAGAAGCATTAAATATGCCAAAACTAGAAGACAGAAGAAAAAGAGGTGATATGATCACTACATACAAAATAGTAACAGGAATTGACAAAATCGACAGGAAAGATTTCCTGAGACCTGGAACTTCAAGAACAAGAGGTCATAGATTTAAACTGGCTAAACACAGATGCCGCAGAAATATAAGAAATTCACTTCGCAAACAGAGTGGTAGACGGTTGGAACAAGTTAAGTGAGAAGGTGGTGGAGGCCGAGACCGTCAGTAGTTTCAAAGCGTTATATGACAAGAGTGCTGGGAAGACGGGACACCACGAGCGTAGCTCTCATCCTGTAACTACACTTAGGTAATTACACTTAGGTAATTACACACACACACATATAGCTAACCAGGAACCACTGGAAGAGTTTGAGATTACCAGCGGGGAAGTAAGAAAGTGTTTACTAGAGTTGGATGTGACAAAGGCTATAGGCCCAGATGGAATCTCTCCCTGGATACTTAAGGAAGGAGCAGAAGAACTGTGCCTACCACTCTCCATAGTGTATAACAAATCTCTGGCAACAGGGGAACTGCCAGAAATTTGGAAAGCAGCTAATGTAGTCCCGATATACAAGAAAGGGATAGACAGGAGGCACTGAATTACAGGCCAGTGTCCCTAACCTGCATACCATGCAAGCTGATGGAGAAGATTGTGCGAAGAAAGCTAGTGGAGCACCTGGAGCGAAAGAACTTTGTAACACAGCACCAACATGGGTTCAGGGATGGCAGGTCCTGCCTCACAGGGTTACTTGAATTCTACGACCAGGCAACAAAAATAAGGCAAGAAAGAGAAGGGTGGGCAGACTGCATATTTTTGGATTGTCAGAAAGCCTTTGATACAGTGCCACACAAGAGACTAGTGAAAAGCTGGAGATGCAGGCTGGAGTGAAAGGGAAGGTACTCCGTTGGATACAGGAGTACCTAAGCAACAGGAGACAAAGAGTCAGTGTGAGGGGTGAGGTCTCAGATTGGCGAGACGTTACGAGTGGAGTCCCGCAGGGGTCAGTCCTTGGACCTATACTGTTTCTGATATATGTAAATGATCTCCCAGAGGTATAGATTCGTTTCTCTCAATGTTTGCCGATGATGCAAAAATTATGAGGAGGATTGAAACTGAGGACGATAGTAGGAGGCTACAAGACGACCTAGACAGACTGAGTGAATGGTCCAACAAATGGCTGTTGAAGTTCAACCCGAGTAAATGCAAAGTAATGAAACTAGGCAGTGGAAACAGGAGGCCAGACACAGGATACAGAATAGGAGATGAAGTACTTAATGAAACGGACAGAGAGAAAGATCTAGGAGTTGATATCACACCAAACCTGTCTCCTGAAGCCCACATAAAAAGGATAACATCTGCGGCATATGCGAGGCTGGCTAACATCAGAACAGCGTTCAGGAACCTGTGTAAGGAATCATTCAGAATCTTGTACACCACATATGTAAGACCAATCCTGGAGTATGCAGCCCCAGCATGGAGCCCGTACCTTGTCAAGCACAAGACGAAGCTGGAAAAAGTCCAAAGGTATGCCACTAGACTAGTCCCAGAACTAAGAGGCATGAGTTACGAGGAAAGGCTGCGGGAATGCACCTTACGACACTGGAAGACAGAAGAGTAAGGGAGATATGATCACAACCTACAAAATCCTCAGAGGAATCGACCGGGTAGACAAGGACAAACTATTCAACACTGGGGGGACGCGAACAAGGGGACACAGGTGGAAACTGAGTACCCACATGAGCCACAGAGACGTTAGAAGGAACTTTTTCAGTGTCAGAGTAGTTAACGGATGGAATGCTTTAGGCAGTGATGTGGTGGAGGCTGACTCCATACACAGTTTCAAGTGTAGATATGATAGAGCCCAGTAGCTCGGGAATCTGTACACCAGTTGATTGACAGTTGAGAGGCGGGACCAAAGAGCCAAAGCTCAACCCCCGCAAGCACAAATAGGTGAGTACAAATAGGTGAGTACACACACAGGGGCCTGGTAGCCTGGTAGATAGCGCGCAGGTCTTGTAATTCTGTAGCTCGGTGTTCGATTCCCGCACCAGGCAGAAACAAATGGGCAAAGTTTCTTTCAACCTGAATGCCCCTGTTACCTAGCAGTAAATAGGTACCTGGGAGTTAGTCAGATTCCACGGGCTGCTTCCGGTGTGGTGTGTGTGTGTGTGTGTGTGTGTGTGTGTGTGTTGTGTGTGTGTGTGTGTGTGTGTGTGTGTGTGTTGTGTGTGTGTGTGTGTGTGTGTGTGTGTGTGTGTGTGTGTGTGTGTTATGTGTGTGTGTGTGGGTATGTGTGTGGTGTGTGTGTGTGTGTGTGTGTGTGTGGTGTGTGTGTGTGTGTGTTGTGTGTGTTGTGTGTTTGTGTGTGTGTGTGTGTGTGTGTAGTTAGTCAGATTCCACGGCTGCTTCCTGGTGTGTGTGTGTGTGTGTGTGGTGTGTGTGTGTGTGTGTGTGTGTGTGTGTGTGTGTGTGTGTGTGTGTGTGTACTCACCTATTTGTGCTTGCGGGGGTTGAGCTTTGGCTCTTTGTCCCGACCAAAGAGCCACACACACACATGTGTGTGTGTGTGTGTGTGTGTGTGTGTGTGTGTTTATGTGTGTGTGTGTGTGTGTTTATGTGTGTGTGTGTTTATGTGTGTGTGTGGTGTGGAAAAAAATAGTTATAACAGTTGATTGACAGTTGAGAGGCGGGCCGAAAGAGCAAAGCTCAACCCTCACAAACACAACTAGGTGAATACACACACTGCTATGCAAGAGATAGGGGTAGTGATAAGATCAAGGCATGGAGGATTCTCAAGGAAATGTGAGAATAGACAATGAAATAACGACAGAGAAAATTCTAAGAGGAACTGACAAAATATAAAAAAAACAGCATTATTCGGAGCCAGGGATAGGTAAACGAGGGGAGTAAATGGAACTGAAGGCACAAAAGAATCTCAATGATAGAATTTTGGTCAGTGTTAGAGCTGCTGTTGAAACAAACCTAATGCAAACTTGTAAATGTTGATGTCATAAAAATGTAAGAACTGGTCACTGAGTCATTACGTAAGTTTAGAAGGCGGGGCCAGGAGCCGCACACGTCCCTGCAAGTACATCTAGGTGACTACATCTAGGTGACTATATCTAGTAGAGTACATCTAGGTGACTACATCTAGGTGACTACATCTAGGTGACTACATCTAGGTGACTACATCTAGGTGACTAATCTAGTAGAGTACATCTAGGTGACTACATCTAGGTGACTACATCTAGGTGACTACATCTAAGTGACTACATCTAGGTGACTATATCTAGGTGACTACATCTAGGTGACTACATCTAGGTGACTACATCTAGGTGACTATATCTAGTAGAGTACTCTAGGTGACTACATCTAGGTGACTACATCTAGGTGACTACATCTAGGTGACTACATCTAGGTGACTATATCTAGTATAGTACATCTAGGTGACTACATCTAGGTGACTACATCTAGGTGACTATATCTAGGTGACTATATCTAGGTGACTACATCTAGGTGACTACATCTAGGTGACTACATCTAGGTGACTACATCTAGGTGACTACATCTAGGTGACTACATCTAGGTGACTACATCTAGGTGACTACATCTAGGTGACTACATCTAGGTGACTACATCTAGGTGACTAGACACAAGACGTAACATTCTGTGCTGAATTGGCAAAGTTGACAATGATGTCACATCGGATGGAAAGTTAGACACAAATGCGTAAAAAATATGTCTGAAGGAACTTCTTCAGTGTTAGAGGTGTCAATAAGTTGAGTGGGTTAAACGATAAAGTTCTGCAATCTAACTCAATATATTTTGTTTCACTGGAAGTTGATGATGTAGAGGCGGGAGCATCGTGCCTAGCAACCCTGCATGTGTATGGCCCATTCTCAGCTAATGCTTTAATGAATGAACCTCAAGTTTAGGTTAGTATGACCATCACTTTGTAAGATGAGTGCAGAAGGGCGTAGTCGCGGGTTACCAATGTGGCTCTCAGGCTGGGTGGAGGTCCCAGGCTCTCAGGCTGGGTGGAGGTCCCAGGCTCTCAGGCTGGGTGGAGGTCCCAGGCTCTCAGGCTGGGTGGAGGTCCCAGGCTCTCAGGCTGGGTGGAGGTCCCAGGCTCTCAGGCTGGGTGGAGGTCCCAGGCTCTCAGGCTGGGTGGAGG
The DNA here is from genome assembly GCA_020271785.1 of Procambarus virginalis. Taxonomy (NCBI): domain Eukaryota; kingdom Metazoa; phylum Arthropoda; class Malacostraca; order Decapoda; family Cambaridae; genus Procambarus; species Procambarus virginalis. Next base: position 41,041 of record WNGS01160604.1, on the reverse strand, counting down.
TCCCAGGCTCTCAGGCTGGGTGGAGGTCCCAGGCTCTCAGGCTGGGTGGAGGTCCCAGGCTCTCAGGCTGGGTGGAGGTCCCAGGCTCTCAGGCTGGGTGGAGGTCCCAGGCTCTCAGGCTGGGTGGAGGTCCAGGCTCTCAGGCTGGGTGGAGGTCCCAGGCTCTCAGGCTGGGTGGAGGTCCCAGGCTCTCAGGCTGGGTGGAGGTCCCAGGCTCTCAGGCTGGTGGAGGTCCCAGGCTCTCAGGCTGGGTGGAGGTCCCAGGCTCTCAGGCAGGGTGGAGGTCCCAGGCTCTCAGGCTGGGTGGAGGTCCCAGACTCTCAGGCTGGGTGGAGGTCGCAGGCTCTCAGGCTGGGTGGAGGTTCCAGGCTCTCAGGCAGGGTGGAGGTCCCAGGCTCTCAGGCTGGGTGGAGGTCCCAGGCTCTCAGGCTGGGTGGAGGTCCCAGGCTCTCAGGCTGGGTGGAGGTCCCAGGCTCTCAGGCTGGGTGGAGGTCCCAGGCTCTCAGGCTGGGTGGAGGTCCGAGGCTCTCAGGCTAAGTGGAGGTCCCAGGCTCTCAGGCTGGGTGGAGGTCCCAGGCTCTCAGGCTGGGTGGAGGTCCCAGGCTCTCAGGCTGGGTGGAGGTCCCAGGCTCTCAGGCTGGGTGGAGGTCCGAGGCTCTCAGGCTGGGTGGAGGTCCCAGGCTCTCAGGCAGGGTGGAGGTTTGAGGCTCTCAGGCTGGGTGGAGGTCCCAGGCTCTCAGGCAGGGTGGAGATCTGAGGCTCTCAGGCTGGGTGGAGGTCCCACGCTCTCAGGCAGGTGGAGGTCTGAGGCTCTCAGGCTGGGTGGAGGTCCCAGGCTCTCAGACTGGGTGGAGGTCCCAGGCTCTCAGGCAGGGTGAAGGTCCCAGGCTCTCAGACTGGGTGGAGGTCCCAGGCTCTCAGGATGGGTGGAGGTCCCAGGCTCTCAGGCAGGGTGGAGGTCCGAGGCTCTCAGGCTGGGAGGAGGTCCGAGGCTCTCAGGCTGGGTGGAGGTCCGAGGCTTTCAGGCTGGGCGGAGGTCCGAGGCTCTCAGACTGGGAGGAGGTCCGAGGCTCTCAGGCTGGGTGGAGGTCCGAGGCTTTCAGGCTGGGCGGAGGTCCGAGGCTCTCAGACTGGGTTGAGGTCCGATGCACCCAGACTGGGTGGAGGTCTAAGGCTCTCAGGCTGGGTGGAGGTCCGAGGCTGTCAGGCTGGGTGGAGGTCCGAGGCTCTTAGACTGGGTGGAGGTCCGAGGCTCTCAGACTGGGTGGAGGTCCGAGGCTCACAGACTGGGTGGAGTTCCGAGGCTCTCAGACTGGGTGGAGGTCCGAGGCTCTCAGACTGGGTGGAGGTCCGAGGCTCTCAGACTTGGTGGAGGACCGAGGCTGTCAGGCAGGGTGGAGGTCCGAGGCTCTCAGACTGGGTGGAGTTCCGAGGCTCTCAGACTGGGTGGAGGTCCAAGGCTCTCAGGCTGGGAGGAGGTCCGAGGCTGTCAGGCAGGGTGGAGGTCCGAGGCTCTCAGGCTGGGCGGAGGTCCGAGGCTCTCAGACTGGGTGGAGGTCCGAGGCTCTCAGGCTGGGTGGAGGTCCGAGGCTCTCAGACTGGGTGGAGGTCCGAGGCTCTCAGACTGGGTGGAGGTCCGAGGCTCTCAGACTGGGTGGAGGTCCGAGGCTCTCAGACTGGGTGGAGGACCGAGGCTGTCAGGCAGGGTGGAGGTCCGAGGCTCTCAGACTGGGTGGAGTTCCGAGGCTCTCAGACTGGGTGGAGGTCCAAGGCTCTCAGGCTGGGAGGAGGTCCGCGGCTGTCAGGCAGGGTGGAGGTCCGAGGCTCTCAGGCTGGGCGGAGGTCCGAGGCTCTCAGACTGGGTGGAGGTCCGAGGCTCTCAGGCTGGGTGGAGGTCCGAGGCTCTCAGGCTGGGTGGAGGTCCGAGGCTCTCAGGCTGGGGGAGGTCCGAGGCTCTCAGACTGGGTGGAGGTCCGAGGCTCTCAGACTGGGTGGAGGTCCGAGGCTCTCAGGCTGGGTGGAGGTCCGAGGCTCTCAGGCTGGGCGGAGGTCCCAGGCTCTCAGACTGGGTGGAGGTCTGAGGCTCTCAGGCAGGGTGGAGGTCCGAGGCTCTCAGGCAGGGTGGAGGTCTGAGGCTCTCAGGCAGGGTGGAGGTCCCAAGCTCTCAGGCAGGGTGGAGGTCTGAGGCTCTCAGGCTGGGTGGAGGTCCCAGGCTCTCAGGCAGGGTGGAGGTCCCAGGCTCTCAGGCTGGGTGGAGGTCCCAGGCTCTCAGGCTGGGTGGAGGTCCCAGGCTCTCAGGCTGGGTGAAGCTCCCAGGCTCTCAGGCTGGGTGGAGGTCGCAGGCTCTCAGGCTGGGTGGAGGTCCCAGGCTCTCAGGCAGGGTGGAGGTCCCAGGCTCTCAGGCTGGGTGGAGGTCGAGGCTCTCAGGCTGGGTGGAGGTCCCAGGCTCTCAGGCTGGGTGGAGGTCCCAGGCTCTCAGGCTAAGTGGAGGTCCCAGGCTCTCAGGCTGGGTGGAGGTCCCAGGCTCTCAGGCTGGGTGGAGGTCCGAGGCTCTCAGACTGGGTGGAGGTCCGAGGCTCTCAGACTGGGTGGAGGTCCGAGGCTCTCAGACTGGGTGGAGGTCCGAGGCTGTCAGGCAGGGTGGAGGTCCGAGGCTCTCAGACTGGGTGGAGTTCCGAGGCTCTCAGACTGGGTGGAGGTCCAAGGCTCTCAGGCTGGGAGGAGGTCCGAGGCTGTCAGGCAGGGTGGAGGTCCGAGGCTCTCAGGCGGGGCGGAGGTCCGAGGCTCTCAGACTGGGTGGAGGTCCGAGGCTCTCAGGCTGGGTGGAGGTCCGAGGCTCTCAGACTGGGTGGAGGTCCGAGGCTCTCAGGCTGGGCGGAGGTCCGAGGCTCTCAGACTGGGTGGAGGTCCGAGGCTCTCAGACTGGGTGGAGGTCCGAGGCTCTCAGGCTGGGTGGAGGTCCGAGGCTCTCAGGCGTGGTGGAGGTCCGAGGCTCTCAGACTGGGCGGAGGTCCCAGGCTCTCAGACTGGGTGGAGGTCTGAGGCTCTCAGGCAGGGTGGAGGTCTGAGGCTCTCAGGCAGGGTGGAGGTCTGAGGCTCTCAGGCAGGGTGGAGGTCCCAAGCTCTCAGGCAGGGTGGAGGTCTGAGGCTCTCAGGCAGGGTGGAGGTCCCAGGTTCTCAGGCAGGGTGGAGGTCCCAGGCTCTCAGACTGGGTGGAGGTCCCAGGCTCTCAGGCAGGGTGGAGGTCCCAGGCTCTCAGGCAGGGTGGAGGTCTGAGGCTCTCAGGCAGGGTGGAGGTCTGAGGCTCTCAGGCTGGGTGGAGGTCCCAGGCTCTCAGGCAGGGTGGAGGTCCGAGGCTCTCAGGCAGGGTGGAGGTCCGAGGCTCTCAGGCTGGGTGGAGGTCCCAGGCTCTCAGGCAGGATGGAGGTCGAGGCTGTGAGGCAGGGTGGAGGTCCGAGGCTCTCAGGCTGGGTGGAGGTCCGAGGCTCTCAGGCAGGGTGGAGGTCTGAGGCTCTCAGGCAGGGTGGAGGTCTGAGGCTCTCAGGCAGGGTGGAGGTCTGAGGCTCTCAGATTGGGTGGAGGTCTCAGGCTCTCAGGCAGGGTGGAGGTCTGAGGCTCTCAGGCAGGGTGGAGGTCTGAGGCTCTCAGGCTGGGTGGAAGTCTGAGGCTCTCAGGCTGGGTGGAGGTCTGAGGCTCTCAGGCTGGGTGGAGGTCCAGGCTCTCAGGCAGGGTGGAGGTCCTAGGCTCTCAGGCTGGGTGGAGGTCCGAGGCTCTCAGGCTGGGTGGAGGTCCTAGGCTCTCAGGCAGAGTGGAGGTCCCAGGCTCTCAGGCAGGGTTAAGGTCCCAGGCTCTCAGGTAGGTGGAGGTCCAGGCAGGGTGGAGAGTATAATATTGGCCAATATATATTATTTGTACCATGCTACTGTGCACAGTACTACGGTTGGTTAGGGTGATGTTCGGTTCCGTTAGCGAAGAAATGAATGACTTTTTCAAGACGAGATATGAACAAAATCATTAATGTCTTGTAAAACGTATTGTTAACTTTTCAACAGAAGGACAACTTGAAGATTAAAGAGCTTTTGGACAATATTTGGATAATTGATTGCAGATGTGACTATGACAGACCCAAAAGGTTCGGAGACACATACACCAGTCGATGGAAGGTTACGTGGGCTCCAAGACCTTAAGGTCCAAGCACTTTGGCTGGACGATAGACCGACGGCCTCGCTTCATGCAGGTCGGCGTTCAATTCCCAACTTTCCAAGTGGTTGGGCACCATTTCTTCCCCCCTGTCCCATCCTAAATCCTTATCCTGACCCCTTCGCAGTGCTATATAGTCGTAATGGCTTGGCGCTTTTCCCTGATAATTCCACTTCCACTTCCTTTTCTGTTAGGACTTGATAATTGTCCTCGACGACCAGAACGTTGTTGTGTCTCATGTTTGGTTTGTTGACCATAGCTTCAGCCTCCTTATTGTGACTCATCGTCTGCAACAGACCCCGTCACTGTGACTCATCGTCTGCAACAGACCCCGTCACTGTGACTCATCGTCTGCAACAGACCCCGTCACTGTGACTCATCGTCTGCAACAGACCCCGTCACTGTGACTCATCGTCTGCAACAGACCCCGTCACTGTGACTCATGTCTGCAACAGACCCCGTCATTGTGACTCATCGTCTGCAACAGACCCCGTCACTGTGACTCATCGTCTGCAACAGACCCCGTCACTGTGACTCATCGTCTGCAACAGACCCCGTCACTGTGACTCATCGTCTGCAACAGACCCCGTCACTGTGACTCATCGTCTGCAACAGACCCCGTCACTGTGACTCATCGTCTGCAACAGACCCCGTCACTGTGACTCATGTCTGCAACAGACCCCGTCACTGTGACTCATCGTCTGCAACAGACCCCGTCACTGTGACTCATCGTCTGCAACAGACCCCGTCACTGTGACTCATCGTCTGCAACAGACCCCGTCACTGTGACTCATCGTCTGCAACAGACCCCGTCACTGTGACTCAATGTCTGCAACAGACCCCGTCACTGTGACTCATCGTCTGCAACAGACCCCGTCACTGTGACTCATCGTCTGCAACAGACCCCGTCACTGTGACTCATCGTCTGCAACAGACCCCGTCACTGTGACTCATCGTCTGCAACAGACCTCGTTACTGTGATTCATTGTCTGCAACAGACCTCATTACTGTGACTCATTGACTTCAACAGACCTCGATACTGTAACTCATCGACTGTAGCAGACCTCTTTATGTGACTCATCATCTGCAACAGACCTCGTTACTGTGATTCATCATATAACAGACCTCGTTACTGTAACTTATCGTCTGTAACCGACCTCGTTACTGTGACTCATCGTCTGCAACCGAGTTCATTACTGTGACTCATCGTCTGCAACAGACCTCGTTACTGTGACTCATCGTCTGTAACAGACCTCGTTACTGTGACTCAACGTCTGTAACGAGACCTCGTTACTCTGACTCAAGTCTGTAACAGACCTCGTTACTGTNGTACTTTGCAGCTGCAGGATGGCAACGGATCTGACCATTTTGAACCGTAGTGGTGCTGTGACATATGTCAGTGTCCATGGAGTTTCCTGAGACATTCCTCCGGCGTTTCTTCCAGAGGTACGGCTACGTCGTTAGTGTGCGGTTGAACTCGCTATCGTCTGGCAAGTATTCGGTGTGAAGATCAACATTCGGACCCTCGGGATGCGACTGAGGTCAGACATTCCGTCCTCTGTCCGGCTATTGGGATACTACGTGCGAGTGTTTTATGCCCGACAACCCCGTACTTTTTTCCGGTGTGGCTTGTTGGAGCATCAGGCTGCCGGGTGTACTGCTGATCCGGTCGCTCCCATGCATTTGTTCAGTGAAGAGGATTTCCCGCCGCTCCCTCTGGAGGAGGACTCCGGGGGTGAGGAGGTGAGCGTCCCGTTCGCTGCTGATGCTCCCCCTGCGTCGCCCGACGTTCCCCCGGTTGTCGCAAACCTTCCTCCGGATGTTGTGGGGCCGTCGGATGATACTCCTGCTCCTGTCTCTGGCCCTGCTGCTTCCGTGGGCCTTCCTGGTGCTCTTTGTGAGGCATCGCCGTCTGCTCCCTCGTCTTCTGCTGCTGAGCCTGGCCCTCCATCCTCACCTCGGGTCCAGGCTGTGCTGTGTGCTGGCGTGGCTGCGGAGCCTCCTGCTGTGTGTGGTCCAGTTCTCCATGTGGTGGAGGCTGCTGCCGTTCTGCGTCGGGTGTCGGTTCGTCCGGCTGGTGATGCCCCTGTTTCTGGGTCCGCGTCCGGCTCTGACGATCTCCGGCCGGAGCCCAAACGTTCCAGGCATTCGTCGTCCGCCTGGGCCGATGTTAGGGAATTTAGTGACTGTGGGTATTCGGGTGTGGATCCAGATGTGTCGATGGCCCCGCGGTTAGTGGTGGTGGAGGTCTGTGCGCCTGCTGACGATGGTGGCCATGTCTCAGGTGGGCCTTCTGCTCCTTCTCCACCGGAGGGCTCTCCGCGGTGGGGAGTGGTGGCCTCTGCTGCTAGGGATGGTGGGAATGCTGGTGCTGGGTGTGGCCTGGTGGTGACCTTACGGAAGGATGCGCACCGTTCGGGTTCCCAGCAATCGGCCGGTGGTGTGCTCGTGGATGCTGGTGCCCCGGTGGTGGTGCACTCTATCCGGATC
>WNGS01160604.1:22830-33351 GCA_020271785.1 Procambarus virginalis | reverse complement strand
TCTCCTCCGAGGGTGTGCATTGGGAACCTGGGGGACGTGTTGCCGGCGTCTGTGATGCTGTCGGGTCACTGGTCGGAGATTGCTGAGTTACCGATCTTCGAGGAACTGCGGGACTTTTCTAATGATAAGATTCCCTCGGTGTGGGAGCATGTGCGGATCACTCGCCTCCAGAGTGATACCATTTGGATTCCCTGTTTGCGGGTGTTTGTAGCCGAGGTTCCGGATGACATGGCGTCTCCGGTGGATGGTCTAGGCCCTTGGAAGTGGTTGCTCTGGAAGGCGTTCAATGTACGGTTCCCTCAGGCAACCCGTCCTTGCAAATTCGTATAGTCAATATTGACTTATTAGTTACGTGCATAGGTGACATACTAAACATAATATTTTCCCTTGAAAAGCTTCATAGAAAACACCGACCTTACCTAACCTACTTAGTATGTTAAAATAAGCATCTTATAGCTTCGTAATTACAATTGTTACTTAAACTATTATAGGTATAGGTTAGGTAATAATTGTAATTACGAAGCAATAAGATGCTTATCTTAACATACTAAGTAGGTTAGGTAAGGTCGGTGATTTCTATGAAGCTTTTCAAGGGAACTATTATATTAAGTATGTCACCTATGCACTTATTTAATTTAATAAGTCAATATTGACTATACGAATTTGCGAGGACGGGTTGCCTCAGGACATGTTTCCGGGCAAGTATGTCCGGTGATTTCCTACTTCTGTGCTTATTCTTGTACTGTGTGCCCTTCTGGCTGTTTGTATGCCCTTTTGTAGTTTGTGCCCGTGCCACTCGCTTTGTTTGGGGCGAGGCAGGTGGTTTGGTGTGAGTGTTTTTATTCATGTGTTTGGTTTTGTGTTCTTATTTTGTCCTGTGTGTTCTATTTATGCTTTTCATGTTTCTGCTGTGCTTTTTTATTGTTCATTCTGATGTTACTCATATAATGTTTTGTATTCTTACTATGTTTTACTGTTTTGCTTGCATTTTTGTATTTGTATTTTGTTTTGCGTCTTGTTGTGTGTTCTCATGTATATCTTGTTGCTCTCACTTGTTTTGACAATTGTTTACCGAGCTGTCAGTCCTTCTGGCCGGCGGTTTCATGTTTTATTTTGTTTTATTTAGCTTGTTATATTGTATTTATTGTATTTCCCTTGCATGCATGCATGTAAAAAAAAAAAAAAAAGTAAAAAAAAAACATTTATGCTTTCCGTGTTTCTGCTGTTTTTTTTCTTCATACTGATGTTACTCATATAATGTTTTATAATGTTACTGTGTTTTATTGTTTTGCTTGCATTTTTGTTTTTTTTTTTGTTTTGCGTCTTTGTTCTCATGAGTACCTTGTTGCCTTCTCTTGTTTTAACAATTGTTTACTGGGCTGTCGGTCCTTCTGGCCGGCGGTTTCTTGTTTTGTTTTGCTTTATTTCTCTTGTTTTATTGTATTTATTGTATTTCCCTTGCATGCTTGCATGTAAAAATAAAAAAAAAAATTAGACTGACAGGAATTTATCATAAATAAAATTTTGTTGGCCCTGGGTAGTAAGTGTTATTTACTAATTGCTTATGCCTCCAAAGTATAGAAAATGATTATTTGCTTAAACTTTGTCGTGACCTTTGTCTTGGACGGCTTAGGGAAGATGTCTTGAAGGTGATGGAAGGCTGCCACTCGTTATCTAGAGCTGTGACACTTGTCGCAGCTCTAGATAACAAGTCAGCAGCCTTCAAGTTGATAAGTCAGCAGCCTTCAAGTTCATAACAAATCAACCTTCAAGAAGATACGAAGTCAGTAGTTTGAGGGAATAAGAGGCATTTTCTATACACTGGAGGCACAAGCAACGAACAAATACCACATACTCTCCAGGGACAAAACTGTGACATTGTGTACTCTTTCACATCCACCAAACATCAAAGTTATCCACTATCCAAAGTTATTAAGTAAATGTTATCCATACATATTAAAAGATAACTCGTAGAATACAGTACAGCAGCATTTCCTGAACTATTACGTGAGTTCAGGCCGAAGAGACGAAGCTCAACCCCCGCAAACACAACTAGGTGAGTACGGGTCTTGCTAGACAACTGAAGGGGCCATAGGAATGCGTCTTGGATTTCGATCTCCATGAAAGCATTAAAGCAGAACCAAATTGTGTTTAACTGATGACTGACTCTTGACAGAGTGGTTGATGGTGAGCCGAACTGCTTCAGGGTGAGAGTGAGGACACTGCAAAGGTGAGGACAAGTCTGGATCCCTGTCAGTTCTTCCCTTGGTGATGGTTGGGTTAGGGACGCTGGAGACATGATATTTAGACAGACTGCGTGCTAACTGTCCCCGTCGACGTCATGTGTAAACAACCCGTCCTCCAGACACTGTAGTACTTATAACAACTATTAGCTATAACATACAAACGTGGACTCTTGCAACAACATATTTGACGTTATGTACAATTAGTTGTGTAGAAGCACGAATCAACCAAAATTGAAACCTAAATTTTCCAAGGCCTAGAACAAAACATTTTTATTAAATTATGCCTAAGATAGCGAATATTACGCCTAAGATTGCTTATTATGGCTAGTCACTAATAAACCTTGGATAAATTAGGTTTATTAGTTTCTAGTCCATTTCTTTAGCATGTAATTTGGCTAAATCTAATTGCATCAAATGTGTATTCTAGGACGGCCAACAGTAAATTGTTGTTCATTTAACAAAAAAAAAAATTCAAAATTGAGTTTTATTTTAAAGCAACATAAACACCCTGGTTTAACCATATGAATAGAATGTAGGGTGGTATTTAATCATGTAATTACGACATTTTTTTTATTTATTTTTTATTTTTACATGCGTACATGCGAATAAATACAATAAAACAAGAACAAACAAACAACACATATACAATAGCACAAAACATAGAAAGACAAATGCACTAAATACCGGCCTGAAGGGCCGACAACAAACACAGCAGTGAGCATAAACACAATGTAACAGTAAAAATGAACAACAATATAATATATGAGAGTAATGGAAATAAACACAAGAAACTACACAAATTACAAAATCACAGAAAATACCAGCCTGAAGAGCCAACAAAAACCAAACATAATGCAAGATAGTAGAAAAGAACAGTGCAAGACTTGTTCAGTTTTAAGCATACAGGCAAGCATGCGTAAGGCAAACAGATCACAATAATCACAAAGGCACAAAGTTATAAATGACAAAGGCACAAAGTTATAAATTACCAATTACACAAAGGATCGGCCTGAAGGGACGACAACAAAAACAATAAGCACAGTAGTACTGTAGTACAATTACAAAATACCCAAACCCGCACCCAACAACCCAACCCTTGAAACAACACAAAACAAGACAACTGGCCCCGAAAACCACACGGAGAGATACAAATACATAACTACAACAAATTAAATAAAATACTCCTACATACGCACGCACGCACGCACGCAACCGCACCCCATGCACACAAACGGACACAACACCACAACACACAGCACACACACACACACAAAAAAAAATCATTTAAAAAGAGGAAACACGTCAAAGGAGGCGAATATTTCTCAGGAAAATCATGCATAGGCAGAAGACACGGAGGAAGCGGATGCAGGCCTCCGAGACGGCCCCGCCGCCGGACGCACAGGAGAAGACGAAGGCCGCAGAGACGGCCACTCCACACCCGACACCGCAGGAGACGCAGTAGAGACGGTCGGAGACGGGAGAAGCGGCAAAACCGCAGCCGATGAACCAGGGGACGAAACTGGGGTCACGGAACCCCCAGAGCGAGCAGTCTTCTTTAACACCACCACCAGGTCACCACGCTCACCAGCAGGAGGAACCATCCCCCACGCAGAACCGAAACCATCCGACACAGGCGACGCACCAGAAGCAAGCTCCACAGGCACCTCACTAGAAGAAACATCGACACTGGCAGCTGTAGGCACACACCCAGCGCCCGTCCGCTACCACCGACGAATGTGACGCAACCGGAACCCCACCACCGTCACTGGAAGTCCCACCATCGTTGAATTCTCCCACATCAGCCCAATCAGAAGATCGCCGGGAGCGCTTGGGCACCAGCCACACATCATCAGAGCCGGAAGCCAACCCAGAGACCCAGTCAACACAAGTCGGGCGAACCGACGCTCTCCACAGGACGGCAGCATCCTCAACCACACGGGAAACCAGGTCGAGCACAGTAGGAGGCCCCACAGCCACCTCAGCACCCAGCACAGCCTGGGCACACAGCGAGGGTGCAATGACAGGCACCACAGATGAAGAACAGGAAGACGGGGAGCTGTGCAGACGGGAGCCGGAAGACGGGACCATCGAGGACAGCAACCAGAGCAGGACGAACTCCCGACGGCGACACAACCTTATATGATGAGAGGCAACCGCAACAGGCAACACAGTCTCCGGAGGAGGGGCGACATCAACATGAGGCGCACCAGGTGACACACGGGGCACGACAGCAGCCAAAGAGTCGTCCACATCCACCGAATCCTCCTCCACAGGGAGCGGCGCGAAATCCTCCTCACTGAAGAGGTTGACGGGCGCGATGGCAGGTTCAGAGCACGCAGCAGCCTGATGGCCCAAGAGGCCACAACGGTAACACGTACGGGGCTGACGAGCATAATACACCTGAACATAGCACCTTAGAAGCTTCACTCGAGACGGAATGTCCGCCCACAGCCTCATTCCTAGGGTGTGAATATTCGACTGCACACCCTTTATCGGACCCGAGGAGAGCAGGTGCAACCACACACTGACGACCACACCAAACTGGCTGAAATAACCCTCAGCAGCCCCTCCAGGAATTCCAGGGGCGCCCCATGCACGCTGACATACGTTATGGCACCACTGTGATCAGAGACAGTCACAGCGCCTGCACCTTCGGGCAGGGGCAAGGTCCGCCCCTCGTAGCGACGTAAAAACGCCCTATAAACCTCCTCAGTCATTAGTTTAACAATCACACTACGGGCAGCCAGCAGCTCAACGCCATAAATATCCCCCACAGGGACTCGCAGCTTGTCACACAGCATCAACCCCGCCTCAGGATAGCCTGCCCGATCAGAAAACTCTAGGCCTATAGACAGGGCATGGACAACAGGGGGGAGGAGGGCTACCATGGCGCCAACACGCCAAACAGCACCCGCCCCCTTGCAACTCCAGGCAGCAACTGGCAGGTCAGCCGAGCACGTCTGAACCCCCTGGCGGCCAACGAGCCAATCTAATTACGATAGTTGGTTTATTTCAAAATAAGGGTAGTTACCAATATTTTGGACTTGAATATTATGGTTACCATGCTAATTGTCAAGCATCAATATGAATTAAGAGAACAAAAAGGAAACATCACTTGGTGTGAATGAGCTGTTAGAATACTGAAATCTTGCTCTTAATATATTTTAGGGATTAATCTGTTGTAAATTACACCTGACTTAACTGGGTAATGGTGGCAAAAAGAGGCTATTGTCTGGGTATGTATGGCTTGTGGAGTATACGTATGTATGTATGTATGTATGTATGTATGTATGTATGTATGTATGTATGTATGTATGTATGTATGTATGTATGTATGTATGTATGTATGAATGTATGTATGTATGTATGTACATACGTTATATGTATTTAGGTATGTATGAATGTAAGTGTAACTGTTGGCTTAGGAAACTGGTTAGCTGATTTGAGGAGAAATATTATGATTTTGTGTATTTGTGGAGGTGCAGGAATGTTTACCTCATGAACAAAGTGATTACATTCCCCCAGTTGAGTTGCCATTTTCTTCTAGATTTAAAACATAGCTATTTCAAACGTAGTTGAATACAGTAATTTAGTTACCGAGCTCCAGCTCTTGTCCTCCGCCTTAGCTCTCTCTCGTATCTTCGTTAATACCTAACCAATCCCCTGAAATTTTAAACAATCTTTTTCAGACATAGTAAATCAAATGAATAATAAATAATTTACAGCGGAAGGTTGTGTTTTTGGGTAATTTTCGAGGTTTGTTAATGACAGCATGTCTGTTCTTAGTGTAATCTAGAAAACCTGCCAGATGTTCGATAACAACCGTGGAATATAGTACATCATTTTGCATCAGGGTTGCATAATTATTATTGTTGTTGTTGCGTAGGAGTCAATCAGACTCAAAAATAGTTGAGGAACTGCTTTAGGTTTGATCCCCCTACATACTTCACCTTACAGTTGCTGAGATTGTCTTGCAATTATTATAGTCCCCCCTTGTATTTTATGAAAACTGGAATGCATATTGCTGATGAAGTTAGGTTTAGGTTGGGTAGTCTTACCATATGAAGACTACTATTAATTAATATAATAGCTCTGGAGATTTCAAGTGTGATTAGTAATGGTTCCAATAAGTGTACTCGCATGCAATGGGAGAATACTTATTGCAATGTTCTCCTTAAGTGTACTCGCATGCAATGGGAGAATACTTATTGCAATGTTCTCCTTAAGTGTACTCACGTGCAATGGGAGAATACTTATTGCCATGTTCTCCTTAGTGTACTCACAGGCAATGGGAGAAAACTTATTGCAATGTTCTCCTTAAGTGTACTCGCATGCAATGTGTGTGTTTGTTTGTGTTTGTTTGTTATAGGTTAGGTTTAGATGGTAAGGTGAGGTGAGGTGGTTAGATACGATTAATGAGTTGAATATATATAGCAAGGGAACAATAAGCAAAGATACGAGTTGATACCAGACTTTATTGCGTAGCCTGCGACGTTAAACTCGCTGTGAGATTTCACACCTTGATGCTAATGACTAGTTTAATTTAAGACCTCATTGGACCCGCCTGTGACGCACACGCCGCACTGCATGACACAGAACACCTTGGCGCTAATGACTATGTCGCACCAGCTATGTACTGTTATTATTTTGCATCTGTGGTGTATAACGCTTTCATAATTATAGATTTAAGAATATATATATATATATATATATATATATATATATATATATATATATATATATATATACAAACAAGCCTGAATGGTCCCCAGGACTAGATACAACTGAAAACTCACACCCCAGAAGTGACTCGAACCCATACTCCCAGGAGCAAAGCAACTGGTAACTACAGGGCGCCTTATCCGCTTGACCATCACGACCGGACATAAGGAAGTGATAGCCTGAGCTATATGAACCACTTCCCCGCCGGCACCTGGATGGTTATCTTGGGCATAGCATTTTATCAAATCACCTCATTTTTTGGGGCAACACGTGAGGAACACAAATGCAAACAAGCCTGAATGGTCCCCAGGACTAGATACAACTGAAAACTCACACCCCAGAAGTGACTCGAACCCATACTCCCAGGAGCAAAGCAACTGGTAACTACAGGGCGCCTTAATCCGCTTGACCATCACGACCGGACATAAGGAAGTGATAGCCTGAGCTATATGAACCACTTCCCCGCCGGCACCTGGATGGTTATCTTGGGCATAGCATTTTATCAATCACCTCATTTTTTGGGGCAACACGTGAGGAACACAAATGCAAACAAGCCTGAATGGTCCCCTTGTTTTTTCAGGCTTGTTTGCATTTGTGTTCCTCACGTGTTGCCCCAAAAATGAGGTGATTTGATAAAATGCTATGCCCAAGATAACCATCCAGTTGCCTGCGGGGAAGTGTTCATATAGCTCAGGCTATCACTTCTTATGTCCGGTCGTGATGGTCAAGCGGATTAAGGCGCCCTGTAGTTACCAGTTGCTTTGCTCCTGGGAGTATGGGTTCGAGTCACTTCTGGGGTGTGAGTTTTCAGTTGTATCTAGTCCTGGGGACCATTCAGGCTTGTTTGCATTGTGTTCCTCACGTGTTGCCCCAAAAATGAGGTGATTTGATAAAATGCTATGCCCAAGATAACCATCCAGGTGCCGGCGGGGAAGTGGTTCATATAGCTCAGGCTATCACTTCCTTATGTCCGGTCGTGATGGTCAAGCGGATTAAGGCGCCCTGTAGTTACCAGTTGCTTTGCTCCTGGAGTATGGGTTCGAGTCACTTCTGGGGTGTGAGTTTTCAGTTATATCTATATATATATATATATATATATATATATATATATATATATATATATATATATATATATATATATATATATATACACCATGGAATCCCCCTCACCTGCCCAGTCCCCCCCAGTCCACCCCCTCCCTGCCCCACCCCAACCGCGACCACCACCTCCCTGTGTCCACCCCCCCCCTCACCCTACGTCCGCCCTGCGCCCACCAGCGCCCGCCCAGCGCCCGCCCAGCGCCCGCCCAGCGCCCACCCAGCGCCCACCCAGCGCCCGCCCAGCACCCGCCCAGCGCCCGCCCAGCGCCCACCCAGCGCCCGCCCAGCGCCCACCCAGCGCCCGCCGATGTCGCAGGTCACGACTGACAGCCAGGCTTCTCTCAGCCAAGAGGAGCCATCAAGCGACGACAGGTATGGCACATGCCAAGTGTGTGACAAGGTGTGGAGACTCAAGGGTAACGGGGATGTGCGCAAGCATGCTCACAACGGAACCAATTGTCCGGGTATGTGGCGCCCTCCCAAAGAGGGTATCAATCAAGGCCCCACTCCAGCAGTCAGGGAAAACACCTCCAACAGCTTCATTTCGACTGAGAATCTACTAGAAGCCATCAAAGCAACATCGGTTGGAACCTTGCAGCACATCCCCAAAGCTGCCCGGCCCCAGGCAGCAGCCAAACTATCCAGCCTCTTGAAAAAGGTCAATGACTCCCCCGGAACTATCCAAGCATGGCGCAACCTTCTCCTGTTTGGAAACATATGTCTAGCTGTCCCTGCAAGGAGAGACAAATCACTAGCTTCCTCAGTCATTATGGCTATAAATAGTTTTCCTAGAGAGGACAACCAGGCACCCCTCCCCACCCGTGCCAAAAACACCCACCGCAGGAAAGGTATCAACAGCAGAACCGAGGCATCCAAAATGAGAGCAACAGTCAGCAAGAAAATAGAAGAAGGCAACACAATAGGGGCAATCAGAGTCATCACCAGTGAAGACACAGTTGCCACCAGGGATGCCGATACAGCACAAGCCCTGAGGGAAAAACACCCACCCAGAGCTCCTCGTGACGACAGTGTTCCCCTAGTCGGTGTCACCAGAGCAGAACCCCTGTGTGTGCTCGAATCCATGGTGCATAAAGCAGCTTTATCCTTCCCACCAGGATCAGCAGGTGGGTTCACAGGACTAAGACCCAACCACATCAAACAAATGCTCAACCCTGCACTTGGAGACATTGCACAGGGCCTCCTGGTGGAACTAACTAGATTCGCCAACACATGTCTAGCTGGCAACATACCAGAGACCATACGGCCTCTCTTTTTTGGCGCTACCCTCTGTGCCCTGAGGAAAAAAGATGGAGGAATCAGACCGATAGCTGTGGGCAATTCACTCCGGCGTCTCGTCGCTAAGGCTGCTGCTAGAGCAGTTAGTCAGGCAGCAGCCGACATGCTGAAGCCAAAACAGCTTGGGTTTGGCATTCCCCAAGGGTGTGAGGCAGCGGCTCATGCAGCTAGAGCCTACATTGCCAACATTACGGATGAAAAAACCCTGATAAAGCAGGACTTCAAAAATGCTTTCAATCTGGTTAGAAGGGATGCATGCGGTTCATCGCCTTTTTCCTTCCCTCTACCCGTTTGTAAACTCATGCTACAGCAAGAATCTAACTCTGCTTTTTGGGGAACATGAAATCGAATCACAAGAAGGTGTCCAACAGGGTGACCCCCTTGCTCCTTTTCTTTTCTGCCTAGTCATCAAGGAAGTCACCGATAACCTGTCCAGTGAGCTCAACATTTGGTTTTTGGATGATGGTACTCTAGCCGGCTCCCCAGACTCACTCTTGGACGACATAAGAATAATTCAGGAGCAAGGAGCAAGCCTAGGCCTCACCCTGAACCCTTCCAAGTGCGAAATAACCTCCACCAACCAGCACATAATAGAGCAAATAAAGGTTGTTTTGCCTGACATTCATACAACCAACCCTGAGGACAGCACACTCCTAGGTGCTCCTCTTGGAAGGAATGCCATCGACGAGGTCCTTGGTAAGAAGATCACTGACCTGAAGAGGATGAACGAGAGGATTGAAGACATCGATGCCCATGATGCACTTTACCTCATCACCAGATGCTTGTCCCTCCCCAGGCTGACCTATTTTCTAAGATGTTCGCCATCTTTCAACAATATTAAATTAGAAGAGTACGACAGCTTGCTGAAATCAACACTAGAAAAAGCCCTCAATATTTCCCTCAGCGACTCACAGTGGAAACAGGCCTCCCTTCCTGTCAGACTCGGGGGCCTTGGCGTGCGCACAGCAACACAAATTGCTGTACCAGCGTTCCTGTCCTCTTCAGTGGGGTCTGACAACTTGGTGAAGGAAATCCTACCTGAGCACCTAGTTCAACAGGCAGGGGTACATGATCCCAGCTTCACAGACTGCACAACCAAATGGGTCTCTCTCGCAGGACCAGCACCCCAACCACCGCCTTCTGAAGCCCATAAGCA
>WNGS01160604.1:15330-17830 GCA_020271785.1 Procambarus virginalis | reverse complement strand
TAGAATGAACAGTTTTCCTTTGATTATATAAAAATCTACAAAGCCTTGTATTAATAGTGCCTTCCGTAAACTGCTTTAACCCTTCTTTCAAGGATCTCACTGCTCTCTCTGCTAGACCATTTGAAGAAGGATTATAGGGGACAGGTTTACATGTTTAATACCATTTTTTCGAAAAAAAATCCTCCATTTCCACAGAAACAAAATAAGGAGCATTGTCTGAGACAATTATGTATGGCAATCCAAAATTACAAAATGTTTTCCTTAGTAATTCACAAGTTACAGATGATGTGGTGGAATTACACACATGCACATCCAGAAATTTGGTGTATGAATCCACCACCACTAGGTAATATTTGTTATCCACAGGTCCCGCATAATCTACATGAAGTCTAGACCAGGGTTTTCCAGTGCATGGCCAAGAAAGTACTGGGCCCTGGTTTCTGATAATTCTTAAAGCAAATATGACAATTTTTTGTTACCTCAGCAATATCCTGGTCTATTTTTGGCCACCAAACCCAACTTCTAGCTTCTGCTTTCATAGCATTGATGCCATTATGGCCTACATGCAGCTGTTCCAAAATCTTACATCTCAGTTCCCCAGGCACCACCACTCTATTCCTATACAAGAGTACATCCTGGTGAATACTAAGGTCAGCCTTTACTGCAGCATACTCTGACAATAATAAATTATTATTCCAACCATATTTGACATATTTCATCAACAGACTTAATTTGGGATCTCTACCCATTGCCTTCCTAATAGTCTGGAATGAAATATCCTCAAAAGACATAGATTCCACCAGGTTAACATACTCCACTGGAATACTGGAATTTAATTCTTCTTTCACAGGCAATCTACTTAATGCATCCGCTACTACATTATCCTTGCCTGGCTTATACTCTAAATCATACTCAAACTGCGAGAGTACTAATGCCCATCTTTGAATTCTAGCATTTGCATTAACTGGAATCTGCTTACCTCTGCCGAACAATCCTAGCAGGGGTTTATGGTCTGTTCTAGCAAGAAATTTCCTCCCCAGCAGAAAATACCTCCGTTTTTTACAGCATATACCAAAGCTAAGGCTTCTTTATCTAACTGAGAATAATTCTGTTCCGCAGGAGATAATTTCTTGCTAGCAAAATATACTACTTTATCCTGACCATCTACTTCCTGTAATAATACACACCCCACTCCTACTGGGGAAGCATCTACCTCCAGTTTTAACGTGAGTCTACCTGTAAAATTAGTGAGCACTGGAGAATTGATCAATTCCTGCTTAATATTCCTGAATGCATTTTCTTCTCTTGCTGCCCACTTAAATCTAGCCCCTTTTTCAACAATTCATACATGGGTGCTAATTTTGTTGAAAAGTTCTTCACGAACTTACAAAAATATGTAACCATCCCAACAAAAGGCTGTACTTCCCCAACTGATGTTGGGGCTGGGGTATCTATTATAGCCGCTACATTTTTGTGAGAAGGTGTAAAGCCCTTACCTGAAATATGGTACCCCAGGTATTCAATGGCCTTGGTCTTCAACGTTGTTTTTCCCTTATTAATCTTCACATTGTGCTTTTGCAAAAGATTCAAAACTTGTTCTAATCTAGCATCATGCACTTCCTCATTCTCACCACATACAATAATGTCATCTAAAAAACTAGCCACACCTTCAATGTTAACTAACAACTGGGACATGAATCTCTGAAAAATTGCTGGAGACGAGGAGAGTCCAAAAGGAAGTCTTTTATACTTAAATAACCCCTTGTGGGTATTAATCACAAACAATTTCTGGCTCTCCTCCTCTACAGGAATTTGCAAGTAAGCATCTTTCAGGTCAATCTTAGAAAAAATTGCCCCCTTGCAGACCACTGACAATAACTCATTTATCTTAGGTAAAGGGTACTTCTCACAGTGTATGCGGTTGTTCAGCTCCTTGAAGTCTGCACAGATTCTCAAGGATTTCCAATCTGCCTTCAACACTGGTACAGTTGGGGCTGCCCACTCACTATGTGTAATTGGCTCTAAGATGCCTTCTGCCACATGCTTTTCCAGGGCTGATTCTAGCAATTGCTTGTAATGAAACGGCACTGTTCTTGCCTTGAAAAATTTAGGTGAAGCCCCACTTTTCAGGTGAATTTTTGCCACCATGCTATTAATTGGCTTATCTGCCTCCACTGAATATTTATCTAACATTTGTTCAGCACTTTTAATTGTTTTAACTATCGACAATTCATCTAGGCCCGCCAAGAAAATTCCCACTTTTTCCATGAGATCCTTACCACATAGGCTAGGATTATGTGAATCCACTACATAAAAATCCTGGACAATTTCTTTTCCATTATAACCTACTTTTGCCGACACCTTGCCTTAGACCTTAATCGGTACATTATCATAAGCACTTAAAGATTTTTTACCTGGTTTTACATTCAATTGCAAGGTATCTGCCCAATCTCTAGACAAAGTTGACACTGCAGCACCAGTATCTAGTTCCAAGGGATAG
>WNGS01160604.1:0-14330 GCA_020271785.1 Procambarus virginalis | reverse complement strand
TTCGAGTCACTTCTGGGGTGTGAGTTTTCAGTTGTATCTAGTCCTGGGACCATTCAGGCTTGTTTGCATTTGTGTTCCTCACGTGTTTGCCCCAAAAAATGAGGTGATTTGATAAAATGCTATGCCCAAGATAACCATCCAGGTGCCGGCGGGGAAGTGGTTCATATAGCTCAGGCTATCACTTCCTTATGTCCGGTCGTGATGGTCAAGCGGATTAAGGCGCCCTGTAGTTACCAGTTGCTTTGCTCCTGGGAGTATGGGTTCGAGTCACTTCTGGGGTGTGAGTTTTCAGTTGTATCTAGTCCTGGGGACCATTCAGGCTTGTTTGCATTTGTGTTCCTCACGTGTTGCCCCAAAAAATGAGGTGATTTGATAAAATGCTATGCCCAAGATAACCATCCAGGTGCCGGCGGGGAAGTGGTTCATATAGCTCAGGCTATCACTTCCTTATGTCCGTTCGTGATGGTCAAGCGGATTAAGGCGCCCTGTAGTTACCAGTTGCTTTGCTCCTGGGAGTATGGGTTCGAGTCACTTCTGGGGTGTGAGTTTTCAGTTGTATCTAGTCCTGGGGACCATTCAGGCTTGTTTGCATATATATATATATATATATATATATATATATATATATATATATATATATATATATTCTTAAATCTATAATTTATGAAAGCGTTATACACCACAGATGTAAAAATAATAACAGTACATAGCTGGTGCGACATAGTCATTAGCGCCAAGGTGTTCTGTGTCATGCAGTGCGGCGTGTGCGTCACAGGCGGGTCCAATGAGGTCTTAAATTAAACTAGTCATTACCATCAAGGTGTGAAATCTCACAGCGAGTTTAACGTTGCAGGCTAGGCAATAAAGTCTGGTATCAACTCGTATCTTTGCTTATTGTTCCCTTGCTTATATATTCAACTCATTAATCGTATCTAACCACCTCACCTTACCATCTAAACCTAACCTATAACAAACAAACACAAACAAACCACACATTGCACGTGAGTACACTTAAGGAGAACATTGCAATAAGTATTCTCCCATTGCACGTGAGTACACTTAAGGAGAACATTGCAATAAGTATTCTCCCATTGCATGCGAGTACACTTATTGGAACCATTACTAATCACACTTGAAATCTCCAGAGGTATTATATTAATTAATAGTAGTCTTCATATGGTAAGACTACCCAACCTAAACCTAACTTCATCAGCAATATGCGTTCCAGTTTTCATAAAATACAAGGGGGACTATAATAATTGCAAGACAATCTCAGCAACTGTAAGGTGAAGTATGTAGGGGGATCAACCTAAAGCAGTTCCTCAACTATTTTTGAGTCTGATTGACTACTACGCAACAACAACAATAATAATTATGCAACCCTGATGCAAAATGATGTACTATATTCCACGGTGTTATCGAACATCTGGCAGGTTTTCTAGATTACACTAAGAACAGACATGCTGTCATTAACAAACCTCGAAAATTACCCAAAACACACCCTTCCGCTGTAAATTATTTATTATTCATTTGATTTACTATGTCTGAAAAAGATTGTTTAAAAATTTCAGGGGGATTGGTTAGGTATTAACGAAGATACGAGAGAGAGCTAAGGCGGAGGACAAGAGCTGGAGCTCGGTACTAAATTACTGTATTCAACTACGTTTGAATAGCTATGTTTTAAATCTAGAAGAAAATGGCAACTCAACTGGGGGAATGTAATCACTTTTTCATGAGGTAAACATTCCTGCACCTCCACAATACACAAAATCATAATATTTCTCCTCAAATCAGCTAACCAGTTTCCTAAGCCAACAGTTACACTTACATTCATACATACCTAAATACATATAACGTACGTACATACATACATACATACATACATACATACATACATACATACATACATACATACATACATACATACATACATACATACATACATACATTCATACATACATACATACATACATACATACATACATACATACATACATACATACATACTTACATACATACATACATACATACATACATACATACATACATACACACATACTGTGGATTTAGGGGGCCGGTGGTTGAGTGGATAGCACGATTGACAGTTGAGAGGCGAACCGAAAGAGCAGAGCTCAACCCCGCAAGCACAACTAGGTGAATACTAGGTGAATACATACATACATACATACATACATACATACATACATACATACATACATACATACATACATACATACATACATACATACATACATACATACATTCATACATATGTATACTTCACAAGCCATACATGCCCAGACAATAGCCTCTTTTTGCCACCATTACCCAGTTAAGTCAGGTGTAATTTACAACAGTTAATCCCTAAAATATATTAAGAGCAAGATTTCAGTATTCTAACAGCTCATTCACACCAAGTGATGTTTCCGTTTTGTTCTCTCAATTCATATTGATGCTTGACAATTAGCATGGTAACCATAATATTCAAGTCCAAAATATTGTTAACTACCCTTATTTTGAAATACACCAACTATCGTAATTAGATTGGCTCGTTGGCCGCCAGGGGTTCAGACGTGCTCGGCTGACCTGCCAGTTGCTGCCTGGAGTTGCAAGGGGGTGGGTGCTGTTTGGCGTGTTGGCGCCATGGTAGCCCTCCTCCCCCCTGTTGTCCATGCCCTGTCTATAGGCCTAGAGTTTTCTGATCGGGCAGGCTATCCTGAGGCGGGGTTGATGCTGTGTGACAAGCTGCGAGGCCCTGTGGGGGATATTTATGGCGTTGAGCTGCTGGCTGCCCGTAGGGTGATTGTTAAACTAATGACTGAGGAGGTTTATATGACGTTTTTACGTCGCTACGAGGGGCGGACCTTGCCCCTGCCCGAAGGTGCAGGCGCTGTGACTGTCTCTGATCACAGTGGTGCCATAACGTATGTCAGCGTGCATGGGGCGCCTCTGGAATTCCCGGAGGGGCTGCTGAGGGTTATTTCAGCCAGTTTGGTGTGGTCGTCAGTGTGTGGTTGCACCTGCTCTCCTCGGGTCTGATAAAGGGTGTGCAGTCGAATATTCACACCCTAGGAATGAGGCTGTGGGCGGACATTCCGTCTCGAGTGAAGCTTCTAAGGTGCTATGTTCAGGTGTATTATGCTCGTCAGCCCCGTACGTGTTACTGTTGTGGCCTCTTGAGCCATCAGGCTGCTGCGTGCTCTGAACCTGCCATCGCGCCCGTCAACCTCTTCAGTGAGGAGGATTTCGCGCCGCTCCCTGTGGAGGAGGATTCGGTGGATGTGGACGACTCTTTGGCTGCTGTCGTGCCCCGTGTGTCACCTGGTGCGCCTCATGTTGATGTCGCCCCTCCTCCGGAGACTGTGTTGCCTGTTGCGTTTGCCTCTCATCATATAAGGTTGTGTCGCCGTCGGGAGTTCGTCCTGCTCTGGTTGCTGTCCTCGATGGTCCCGTCTTCCGGCTCCCGTCTGCACAGCTCCCCGTCTTCCTGTTCTTCATCTGTGGTGCCTGTCATTGCACCCTCGCTGTGTGCCCAGGCTGTGCTGGGTGCTGAGGTGGCTGTGGGGCCTCCTACTGTGCTCGACCTGGTTTCCCGTGTGGTTGAGGATGCTGCCGTCCTGTGGAGAGCGTCGGTTCGCCCGACTTGTGTTGACTGGGTCTCTGGGTTGGCTTCCGGCTCTGATGATGTGTGGCTGGTGCCCAAGCGCTCCCGGCGATCTTCTGATTGGGCTGATGTGGGAGAATTCAACGATGGTGGGACTTCCAGTGACGGTGGTGGGGTTCTGGTTGCGTCACATTCGTCGGTGGTAGCGGAGGTCCATGTGCCTACAGCTGCCAGTGTCGATGTTTCTTCTAGTGAGGTGCCTGTGGAGCTTGCTTCTGGTGCGTCGCCTGTGTCGGATGGTTCCGGTTCTGCGTGGGGGATGATTCCTCCTTCTGGTGAGCGTGGTGACCTGGTGGTGGTGTTAAAGAAGACTGCTCGCTCTGGGGGTTCCGTGACCCCAGTTTCGTCCCCTGGTTCATCAGCTGCGGTTTTGCCGCTTCTCCCGTCTCCGACCGTCTCTACTGCGTCTCCAGCGGTGTCGGGTGTGGAGTGGCCGTCTCTGCGGCCTTCGTCTTCTCCTGTGCGTCCGGCGGCGGGGCCGTCTCGGAGGCCTGCATCCGCTTCCTCCGTGTCTTCTGCCTATGCATGATTTTCCTGAGAAATATTCGCCTCCTTTGACGTGTTTCCTCTTTTTAAATGATTTTTGTGTGTGTGTGTGTGTGTGCTGTGTGTTGTGGTGTTGTGTCCGTTTGTGTGCATGGGGTGCGGTTGCGTGCGTGCGTGTGTAGGAGTATTTTATTTAATTTGTTGTAGTTATGTATTTGTATCTCTCCGTGTGGTTTTCGGGGCCAGTTGTCTTGTTTTGTGTTGTTTCAAGGGTTGGGTTGTTGGGTGCGGGTTTGGGTATTTTGTAATTGTACTACAGTGCTACTGTGCTTATTGTTTTTGTTGTCGTCCCTTCAGGCCGATCCTTTGTGTAATTGGTAATTTATAACTTTGTGCCTTTGTCATTTATAACTTTGTGCCTTTGTGATTATTGTGATCTGTTTGCCTTACGCATGCTTGCCTGTATGCTTAAAACTGAACAAGTCTTGCACTGTTCTTTTCTACTATCTTGCATTATGTTTGGTTTTTGTTGTTGGCTCTTCAGGCTGGTATTTTCTGTGATTTTGTAATTTGTGTAGTTTCTTGTGTTTATTTCCATTACTCTCATATATTATATTGTTGTTCATTTTTACTGTTACATTGTGTTTATGCTCACTGCTGTGTTTGTTGTCGGCCCTTCAGGCCGGTATTTAGTGCATTTGTCTTTCTATGTTTTGTGCTTTTGTATACGTGTTGCTTGTTTGTTCTTGTTTTATTGTATTTATTCGCATGTACGCATGTAAAAATAAAAAATAAATAAAAAAAATGTCGTAATTACATGATTAAATACCACCCTACATTCTATTCATATGGTTAAACCAGGGTGTTTATGTTGCTTTAAAATAAAACTAAATTTTGATTTTTTTTTGTTAAATGAACAACAATTTACTGTTGGTCGTCCTAGAATACACATTTGATGCAATTAGATTTAGCCAAATTACATGCTAAAGAAATGGACTAGAAACTAATAAACCTAATTTATCCAAGGTTTATTAGTGACTAGCCATAATAAGCAATCTTAGGCGTAATATTCGCTATCTTAGGCATAATTTAATAAAAATGTTTTGTTCTAGGCCTTGGAAAATTTAGGTTTCAATTTTGGTTGATTCGTGCTTCTACACAACTAATTGTACATAACGTCAAATATGTTGTTGCAAGAGTCCACTTTTGTATGTTCTAGCTAATAGTTGTTATAAGTACTACAGTGTCTGGAGGACGGGTTGTTTACACATGACGTCGACGGGGACAGTTAGCACGCAGTCTGTCTAAATATCATCTCTCCAGCGTCCCTAACCCAACCATCACCAAGGGAAGAACTGACAGAGATCCAGACTTGTCCTCACCTTTGCAGTGTTCTCACTCTCACCCTGAAGCAGTTCGGCTCACCATCAACCACTCTGTCAAGAGTCAGTCATCAGTTAAACACAATTTGGTTCTGCTTTAGTGCTTTCATGGAGATCGAAATCCAAGACGCATTCCTATGGCCCCTTCAATTGTCTAGCAAGACCCGTACTCACCTAGTTGTGTTTGCGGGGGTTGAGCTTCGTCTCTTCGGCCCGAACTCGCGTAATAGTTCAGGAAATGCAGCTGTACTGTATTCTACGAGTTATCTTTTAATATGTATGGATAACATTTACTTAATAACTTTGGATAGTGGATAACTTTGATGTTTGGTGGATGTGAAAGAGTACACAATGTCACAGTTTTGTCCCTGGAGAGTATGTGACATTTGGTCGTTGCTTGTGCCTCCAGTGTATAGAAAATGCCTCTTATTCCCTCAAACTTTGCCTTGAAGGTTACCCACTTTTTATCAATTTGAAGGCTACTGACTTCGTATCTTCTTGAAGGTTGATTTGTTATGAACTTGAAGGCTGCTGACTTATCAACTTGAAGGCTGCTGACTTGTTATCTAGAGCTGCGACAAAGTGTCACAGCTCTAGATAACGAGTGGCAGCCTTCCATCACCTTCAAGACATCTTCCCTAAGCCGTCCAAGACAAAGGTCACAACAAAGTTTAAGCAAATAATCATTTTCTATACTTTGGAGGCATAAGCAATTAGTAAATAATACTTACTACCCAGGGCCAACAAAATTTTATTTATGGTAAATTCCTGTCAGTATTTTTTTTTTATTTTTACATGCAAGCATGCAAGGGAAATACAATAAATACAATAAAACAAGCGAAATAAAGCAAAACAAAACAAGAAACCGCCGGCCAGAAGGACCGACAGCCCAGTAAACAATTGTTAAAACAAGAGAAGGGAACAAGGTACTCATGAGAACAAAGACGCAAAACAAAAAAAAAATACAAAAATGCAAGCAAAACAATAAAACAAAGTAACATTATAAAACATTATATGAGTAACATCAGTATGAAGAAAAAAAACACAGCAAAAACACGGTTATAGTGTTCAAGTGTTATAGTGTTATAGTGTTATAGTGTTATAGTGTTATAGTTCAAATAGAACAGGAATTGTTAATTAATATTACATTAAAGTTTAATGTATACTGAATTAATTGATAAAATTATTAAAATCCCTGTACTATCAGAATGTTAGTAATTAGGTGTTAGTAAATACGTTCCGTCTTAGCTGTCTGGTGATTAATACGGCCTAAGCTGTGGATGGTCATCCGTAGAAGAGAGCAGCTCCTAGTTAACTGGTGGCCTCACCTATGACGCGGTCATCTTACCTTCAGTTCTCCTGCTGATGAATCAAACATTAATATTAATACTTACAACCTTAGTTATTGTTCATTAGTCCTAAACCAGCAAGGTCTGTGGACGAGCGTGGGCTTCTTGTTTGGGGTACCGGTCCAGTCCTGCAGCCTAACAATCGAACTATCCATAGTTGTTACAGCTGTGGCCAAATTACTGATATTACGAGGTTCTTATCAAAACTGTGAGACGGACACGTCATGACAGCTCTGAACTATGTCAGTTGACGTTAAGGCAGTTAAGCAGGAATTTGTGGTTGTAGAGAGATGGTCACTATCTCGGAGGTTCCGTTATAACTCTCGTCGCCACGACAATATGGCCTCGCACCCCCTCCCCCCATACACACCCTACACTTGCCACCGTCCGAGAATAAATAGTTAATTAAATTAGGAATTAGGATGTGATTAAAATGGCTGCCAAAGTTCAACTCAGGAAAGTGTAAGGTGATGAAATTAAGCGAAGGGAGCAGGAGGCTGAACACAAGGTATCATCTGGGAGGTGAAATCCTGCAAGAGTCAAGTAGAGAGAAAGATTTGGGGGTTGATATCACACCGAACCTGACCCCAGAGGCCCACATTAAAAGAATGCTTACAGGAGTCTAATTAAATATGTTAAACATTTAATATATAATGTGTTCGGTTTTTCTCGGCACTTAAATGCATTAACGAGGCTAAATAAAAGCAGATCAGTTACTGAATCCTCGTGTGACGTGGCCCTGGCTGACGTGGCCCTGACTGACGTGGCCCTGACTGACGTGGCCCTGGCTGACGTGGCCCTGGCTGACGTGGCGCTGACTGACGTGGCCCTGACTGACGTGGCCCTGGCTGACGTGGCCCTGACTGACGTCCCCTAGCTGACGTGTGACGTCGTCCTAGCTGACGTGGACCGGCTGACGTAGCCCTGACTGACGTCCTCTAGCTGACGTGTGACGTCGTCCTAGCTGACGTGGACCTGGCTGACGTGGCCCTGACTGATGTGGCCCTAACTGACGTGGCTCTGGCTGATGTGGCCCTGACAACGTGGCCCTGACTGACGTGGCCCTGGCTGATGTGGCCCTGACTGACGTGGCCTTGACTGATGTGGCCCTGGCTGATGTGGCCCTGACTGACGTGGCCCTGACTGACGTGGCCCTGGCTGATGTGGCCCTGGCTGACGTGGCCCTGACTGACGTGGCCCTGGCTGATGTGGCCCTGACTGACGTGGCCCTGACTGATGTGGCCCTGACTGACGTGGCCCTGGCTGACGTGGCCCTGGCTGACGTGGCGCTGACTGACGTGGCCCTGACTGACGTGGCCCTGGCTGACGTGGCCCTGACTGACGTCCCTAGCTGACGTGTGACGTCGTCCTAGCTGACGTGGACCTGGCTGACGTAGCCCTGACTGACGTCCTCTAGCTGACGTGTGACGTCGTCCTAGCTGACGTGGACCTGGCTGACGTGGCCCTGACTGATGTGGCCCTAACTGACGTGGCTCTGGCTGATGTGGCCCTGACAAACGTGGCCCTGACTGACGTGGCCCTGGCTGATGTGGCCCTGACTGACGTGGCCTTGACTGATGTGGCCCTGGCTGATGTGGCCCTGACTGACGTGGCCCTGACTGACGTGGCCCTGGCTGATGTGGCCCTGGCTGACGTGGCCCTGACTGACGTGGCCCTGGCTGATGTGGCCCTGACTGACGTGGCCCTGACTGATGTGGCCCTGGCTGATGTGGCTCTGACTGACGTGGCCCTGGCTGACGTGGCCCTGGCTGATGTGGCCCTGACTGACGTGGCCCTGACTGATGTGGCCCTGGCTGATGTGGCCCTGACTGATGTGGCCCTGGCTGATGTGGCCCTGGCTGATGTGGCCCTGGCTGACGTGGCCCCTGGCTGATGTGGCCCTGACTGACGTGGCCCTGACTGACGTGGCCCTGACTGACGTCCCCTATCTGATGTGTGATGTCGTCCTAGCTGAAGTGGCTCTGGCTGATGTGGCCCTGACTGATGTGGCCCTGACTGACGTGGCCCCGGCTGATGTGGCCCTAGCTGACGTGGCCCTGGCTTATGTGGCCCTAGCTTACGTGACTCTGACTGATGTGGCCCTGACTGACGTGGCCCTGTCTGACGTGGCCCTAGCTGACGTGGCCCTGGCTGACGTGGCCCAGGCTGATGTGGCCCTGACTGACGTGGCCCTGACTGAATTGGCCCTGGTTGATGTGGCCCTGACTGACGTGGCCCTGGCTGACGTGGTCCTGACTGGCATGGCCCTGGCTGACGTGGCCCTGACTGACGTGGCCCTGGCTGATGTGGCCCTGACTGACGTGGCCCTGACTGATGTGGCCCTGGTTGATGTGGCCCTAGCTGACGTGGCCCTGGCTGACGTGGACCTGGCTGACGTGGCCCTGACTGACGTGGCCCTGGCTGACGTGGCCCTGGCTGACGTAGCCCTGGCTGACGTGGCCCTGACTGACGTGGCCCTGGCTGACGTGGCCCTGGCTGACGTGGCCCTGACTGACGTCCCCTAGCTGACGTGTGACGTCGTCCTAGCTGACGTGGACCTGGCTGACGTAGCCCTGACTGACGTCCTCTAGCTGACGTGTGACGTCGTCCTAGCTGACGTGGACCTGGTTGATGTGGCCCTGACTGATGTGGCCCTGACTGACGTGGCTCTGGCTGATGTGGCCCTGACTGACGTGGCCCTGGCTGATGTGACCCAGACTGACGTGGCCCTGACTGACGTGGCCCTGGCTGACGTGGCCCTGGCTGATGTGGCCCTGACTGACGTGGCCCTGACTGATGTGGCCCTGGCTGATGTGGCCCTGACTGACGTGACCCTGACTGATGTGGCCCTGGCTGTTGTGGCCCTGGCTGACATGGCCCCTGGCTGATGTGGCCCTGAGTGGCGTGGCCCTGACTGACGTGGCCCTGACTGACGTCCCCTAGCTGATGTGTGACGTCGTCCTAGCTGACGTGGCTCTGGCTGATGTGGCCCTGACTGATGTGGCCCTGACTGACGTGGCCCTGGCTGATGTGGCCCTGACTGACGTGGCCCTGGCTTATGTGGCCCTAGCTTACGTGACCCTGACTGATGTGGCCCTGGCTGACGTGGCCGTAGCTGACGTGGCCCTGGCTGACGTGGCCCTGGCTGATGTGGCCCTGACTGACGTGGCCCTGACTGATGTGGCCCTGGCTGATGTGGCCCTGACTGACGTGGCCCTGACTGATGTGGCCCTGGTTGATGTGGCCCTAGCTGACGTGGCCCTGGCTGACGTGGACCTGGCTGACGTGGCCCTGACTGACGTGGCCCTGGCTGACGTGGCCCTGGCTGACGTAGCCCTGGCTGACGTGGCCCTGACTGACGTGGCCCTGGCTGACGTGGCCCTGGCTGACGTGGCCCTGACTGACGTCCCCTAGCTGACGTGTGACGTCGTCCTAGCTGACGTGGACCTGGCTGACGTAGCCCTGACTGACGTCCTCTAGCTGACGTGTGACGTCGTCCTAGCTGACGTGGACCTGGTTGATGTGGCCCTGACTGATGTGGCCCTGACTGACGTGGCTCTGGCTGATGTGGCCCTGACTGACGTGGCCCTGGCTGATGTGACCCAGACTGACGTGGCCCTGGCTGACGTGGCTCTGGCTGATGTGGCCCTGACTGACGTGGCCCTGGCTGACGTGGCCCTGGCTGATGTGGCCCTGACTGACGTGGCCCTGACTGATGTGGCCCTGGCTGATGTGGCCCTGACTGACGTGACCCTGACTGATGTGGCCCTGGCTGTTGTGGCCCTGGCTGACATGGCCCTGGCTGATGTGGCCCTGAGTGGCGTGGCCCTGACTGACGTGGCCCTGACTGACGTCCCCTAGCTGATGTGTGACGTCGTCCTAGCTGACGTGGCTCTGGCTGATGTGGCCCTGACTGATGTGGCCCTGACTGACGTGGCCCTGGCTGATGTGGCCCTGACTGACGTGGCCCTGGCTATGTGGCCCTAGCTTACGTGACCCTGACTGATGTGGCCCTGGCTGACGTGGCCGTAGCTGACGTGGCCCTGGCTGACGTGGCCCTGGCTGATGTGGCCCTGACTGACGTGGCCCTGACTGATGTGGCCCTGGCTTATGTGGCCCTGACTGACGTGGCCCTAACTGATGTGGCCCTGGTTGATGTGGCCCTAGCTGACGTGGCCCTGACTGACGTGGCCCTGACTGATGTGGCCCTGGCTTATGTGGCCCTGACTGACGTGGCCCTGGTTGATGTGGCCCTAGCTGACGTGGCCCTGACTGACGTGGCCCTGACTGATGTGGGCCTGGCTTATGTGGCCCTGACTGACGTGGCCCTAACTGATGTGGCCCTGGTTGATGTGGCCCTAGCTGACGTGGCCCTGACTGACGTGGCCCTAGCTGACGTGGCCCTGGCTGACGTGGCCCTGACTGACGTGGCCCTGACTGACGTGGCCCTGGTTGACCTCACAGTCTTGCGTCACCCCTATAATATTATTACTATAATTCCATATTTTAATAACACAGGAATAATTTTATTAATAACTCAATTTAAGTATTAGTAATTTAAGATTTACTCGAACAATTTATTAGCCAGTTATTTATGTTTATAGGTGGAAAATATTTCCCCCATCCCGTGTATATTTGCGCAAATAAATTGTTTATATCAGTTTGACTTGCCATTGAACGGATAGAGTGTGTTTTTCCAGTATCAAGTTTAACATTTTATCCGAATGTATCCATTTATACAGTAGAGGGGAGCCAGGAAAATCAATCTCCCCCCCCCTAACACCCCACCTAAGCGAATTTAACCCCTAACACCCACCTAAAGCGAATGTAACCCCCTAACATCCACCTAAAGCGAATTTAACATGTTCTAACATGAGCTCCGTGCGGGTCATATCTCTGGAGCAGCAGCCTCATTGCTAGTCGCCTCGCCCGCCACCAACCTCCGCCTCGCCTACCTCCCCACCACCTGAAAGGCATTCGAATCTCTAGTGTGTACGTGTATGTGAGCGTGTGTAGGTATTCTAGCGAGTCTGTGTGCGTTTATGTACTTGGTCACTTCTCGGTACGGTTGAAACATGTTGAGCCGGCGCTGTTTGGCGCTAAATCAAGAATGAACTGATGCTTCTTGAATGTAAATGGACAACTATTTAAGGCGTTTTGTTTGCGATTTGAGTCTTGGTTAAGTAATGAAGAACACACACACACACACACACACACACACACACACACACACACACACCACACACACACACACACACACACACACACACACACACACACACACACACACACACACACACACACACACACACACACTTACTAAGTGAATACAACTAAGTGAATACACACACACACTTTTGATTTTATCCCCCACAAGAGTGATAAAATCAATAGGAAGATTTCCTGAGAACTGGAACTTTAAGAACAAGAGGTCATAGATTTAAATTAGCGAAACACAGATGCCGAAGAAATATAAGAAAATTCACTTTCGCAAACAGAGTGGTAGACGGTTGGAACAAGTTTGGGGAGAAGGTGGTGGAGACCAAGACCGTCAGTAGTTTCAAAGCGTTATATGACAAAGAGTGCTGGGAAGACGGGACACCACGAGCGTTGCTCTCATCCTGAAACTACACTTAGGTAATTACTTAGGTAATTACACACACACACACACACACACACACACACACACACACACACACACACACACACACACACACACACACACACACACACACACACACACACACCACACCACACACACACACACTATCCATGCCGCACTCCACCTCCCCTGAACCCCCTGGCAACTACCTCACAGGAGGATGAGCCTACCCAAGTAGCAATGACCATGGAACAACTTGTGGAGAGTGAGGGTGAAATTGGGTATAAGAAAGTGAGCTTCAAGGTAATGTACTCAAACATTGATGGGATTACCAATAAAACAAGTGAACTGGCAGAAAGGGCACAAGAAGAAAACCCTGATGTAATAGGACTAACGGAAACAAAATTGTCAGGAGTCATAACAGATGCTGTGTTTCATAAGGACTACTATATAGTAAGGAAAGAGAGGGAAGGAAAAGGAGGTGGAGGAGTGGCCCTGCTGATAAGGAAGGACTGGAGTTTTGATGAGATGGAAATTCCGGGCTGTGACGAATTCAGAGATTACATAACAGGAACTATAACAATGGGTGGACCTAAGATAATAGTGGCAGTCATTTACAACCCTCGCCTAAATGACAGAAGACCTAGACAGGAGTTTGATAGGAACAACATGGTGGCAACCATTAATATAATAGAGAGAGCAGCTTCAGTTGCCTGCAGGAATGGCTCAAGACTCTAAATCATGGTCGATTTCAACCATTTCAACCATCAATGATTTCTGTGTTGTTGAATTGATAGATACAGCGACAGCAGGCGGCTTGACATCTGTGAGGCATTACACATCAAGAAGTCAACACCAGCAATCAACAGCCAATTAACGCACAACTATATTCTACCCACTTCAAGACTCTGCTCCAATATAGAAACATCAAGAAATATGGGCCAATAGGCCGTCTGCAGTTACAGATCTATTCTTCCCTTTAACTTATACCCATTGTTCCGTGTTCTGTGTTTTGTTGAAAGTTTGTTTTCACCTCACTATTGTATTACATCACCTCACCCAAATGCAGGTATAAAAGAGCCAATGCTGTTCAGTTATATGTTGTGTGTGTGTAAACTAAAGTCTTTGAAAATGTATAAGTTTTACGAAACGCGCTCAAGTGTCGCGTCAGACTAGAAATAAAAATGAATTTTGGAGAATTGATTTTTCATTTACCGTCAACAGTAAAAAGAAACATAAGGAAGATCGAGAAAATTCGTGTTAGAATTATTAATCTTACTTTTTCGTCATATTTAATAATATATATATATGTATATATATATATATATATATATTATTGGTCGCCCGGATGGTATCACGTGAACCCCTGGAAGAATGGCAAGCAGTTGGTATGGGACTACACGTGCGTATCAACCCTGGCTAACACCTACATTGACCTCAGTGTTGCACAACCAGGTGACGCTGCCACCCACAGGGAAGCAGCCAAATCCCGTAAGTATAGAGAACTTGATCACCACTACAATTTTGTCCCCATTGCTTCTGAGACACTCGGCGCCTGGGGTAAAAGTGCTACCAGTTTTTTGAAGGAACTGGGTTCTAGGCTCATTGAAACAACAGGGACCCTAGAGCTGCCAGCTTTCTTTTCCAGCGCCTCAGCGTGGCGATACAGAGGGGAAATGCGCACTGCATCCAGGTTCCTGCCCGCCATCTGAGGAGCTGGAGGAACTCGACAACCTATGATAACCATCTTTGTAACCTATATGTAACTCCTTTTTTGTAACACA
Source organism: Procambarus virginalis (assembly GCA_020271785.1). Taxonomy (NCBI): domain Eukaryota; kingdom Metazoa; phylum Arthropoda; class Malacostraca; order Decapoda; family Cambaridae; genus Procambarus; species Procambarus virginalis. The sequence continues at coordinate 63 of WNGS01160604.1, read as the reverse complement.
GTTCAAATAAAGCAAATATATGTGTACATACAAAAGATGGGGGTGGTAGGAGAAGAAAATATA
>WNGS01160603.1:0-16734 GCA_020271785.1 Procambarus virginalis | reverse complement strand
AACAACTAATGCGGCGTTGCCATTCTATACTTTACAAGGACCTAGTGGGAGAAAAAATACTTCTCCCCGACTGTACCAATGATGTTATTTCTGGTAAGCTGGGGCATGTGGCCAACAGAAGCAGCTTTCTGGGAAACTTATTGCTAGCTTCATTATTACCATTTGAATGTCTATAAGTCGAAGGAAGAAGAAAAATTAGTTATGTTAGTACAGTTTTTTGCATAAACCCATTAATTGTCACCAAGTAAATATCTGAGGTTTACAATTTTTGATTATTGTTGTATATTATATTGGTTTATAGGATGTCCGTACTCACTACGTTAACTCTTCCCTAGTTCTCTATAGAGCTTTTTGAGTTCATCTTTGAGGTCAGTATGTCTTGGTTCTATCATCCATTCATCCTCTCATTCTTCATACTTTCCCTAACTGTTACCCCGGGGGGCGGTGCCCGTACTTCCCTGCATCCTCGTTCAACCATAGCTTCTTCACGTCCTTATTCTTCCCTTCTCCAGCGACTAATGTACCTTGTTCGAGGGACGCATTCATTTTGACTTGCAGAACCACCCGAGACGAATATTTGCCTGCGCTGAGACATCCTTCCTCCTCTCTCAACCCATGCCCCGCTGGTCCAGACACCCTTCACCCATCGTCCCCTGGTCCAGACCCCCTGGTCCAGACCCCCTGGTCCAGACACCCAAAAATGGCCCCCCCGTGGTCCAGACACCCAACCATGGCCCCTGGTCCAGACACCCAATCATGCCCCCTGGTCCAGAACACCCAACAATGGCCGCCTGGTCCGACACCCCAATCACTGCTCTCCTGGTCCGAGACAACACAACACCTGACCCTGGTCTAGACACCCAACAATGCCCCCTGGTCCAAACACCAACCATGTCCCCTGGTCGACCCCCAACCATGTCCCCTGGTCCAGACACCCAATCATGCCTCCTGGTCCAGACACCCAACAATGACCCTGGGTCTAGACACCCAACCATGGCCCCCGGTCCAAACACCCACCAGGGTCCCTGGTCCAGACACCCAACAATGGCCCCTGGTCCAGATACCCAACTATGCCCCCTGGTCCAGACACTCAACAATGCCCTTTGGTCCAAACACCCAACCATGCCCCCCCTTGTGTCCAATGACATCCAATCCTGCCCCTTGGTCCACACATCCCCTATCCATGCCCTCTGGGCGAGACACCCAACTATGCCCCCCTGGTCCAGACACCCTAACCATGCCACCCTGGTCCAGACACCCAAACATGCCCCCTTGGTTCAGACATCCAAAAATGGCCCCCCCGGTGCCAGGTCTGTCCATGTGCCATCCCAATCCATGTTCTCCTGTCCAGACACCCAACAATGGTCCCTGGTTCAGACACCCAACTATGCCCCCTGGTCCAGATACTCAGTACGATGCTCTTGTCCAGACACCCAACCATGCCCCATGGTCCAGACACCCAACCATGGCCCCTGGTCCAGACACCCACCAATGCCGCCCTGGGTACCCCATCGAACACCCTGACCATGCCCCCCGGTCCAGAACGGACCAAGCAATGCCATTCCTCTGAGTCCAGACACCTCAACAATGCACCCCCTGGTCCAGACGACCCGAACTATGTCCCCTGGTCCAGACACCCCACAATGCCCCCCTGGCCAGACACCCGACCATGCACCCAGGTCTAGACATCCAACAATGCCCCCCTGGTCCAGACACCCTACCATGCCCCATTGTCTAGCACATCCCACCATGCCCCCCTGGTCCAGACACCCACCAATGCCCGCTGGTCCAGACACCCGACCATGCCCCATGGTCTAGACATCCAACCATGCCCCCTTGGTCCAGGCACCAACAATGCCCCCCCCGGTCCAGACACCCAACAATTCCCCCCCTGGTCCAGACACACAACAATGCCCGCTGGTCCAGACACTCGACCATGCCCCATGGTCTAGACATCCAACCATGCCCCCTGGTCCAGACACCCAACAATGCCCCCTGGTCCAGACACCCGGACCCTGCCTCCAGTTGGTCTATGACTCCAACCATGCCCCCCTATCGGTCCAGACACCCAACAATGCCCCCCTGGTCCAGACACCCCACAATGCCCGCTGGTCCAGACACCCGACCCATGCCCCATGGTCTAGACATCCAACCATGCCCCCCTGGATCCGACACCCAACAATGCCCCCCCTGGTCCAGCACCCCGTCGTAGTATTGGGTTAGATTGTGAATGATAGGCGTATTGTAACGACAAGTCTCATTGGTCCAAACACCACACACCCGTTTACATAAATCACACTGATATCGAAGCGAAAATATTGTTGATCAGTTAATAAAAATTAATGTATGTGCATTAGTGAAAAGGGAGATGGCTGTACATTTGTGCTTAAGAGTTTATTGAGCTTTAATATAGGCGATATAACGTATTATAATTTTAGGTATTTTGCTGTAGAGGCAAGAGACGACGTGACGTCACACATAAAACGCTACCTAGAGTGTTGTTGGCCGCCAGTCAACAATGTTAATTTAGTTAATTTATTATGCACCCCATACCCATCTTGTGGGCGGTAGTGGAAAGGGTTACAGAGGCACATAATGGCTCAGAGACTGAACCCCACAATTCATTTAGTTAAGCAAGTTACAATCTTGATGAGCTGGTTACAAAATTCAATATACATTGTCACATCAACATTGGGTTCGAGATCGACCACAGGTACAGTGTCACAATTGACATGTTTGTCCTGCACACCGCCCCCTCCTCCAGTGGGCAGCGTTGGATAGGTTACAGTCACTTAGTTACTACCTACAGTTCGCAACCTGGGGATATTTGGCAAAAATTTCTGGTAGCAGATCATTTTGAATGAAATATTTACACATTGCTGGAACATTGGTTATAGAATTGTCTCTGAATTCACGTATCTTTTCGCACTCCATCACATAGTAATGGGGGATGTGCGAATAATTTTGTTGACACAGTTTACATTTGGTCAGGTCTACATCGGCAGATAATGAGAATTCCCAGAGATACTTGTAACCGAGTCTAAACCGAGCAGTAGTAACAACTAGAAGTCTGCTGATTATATTGGATGATCAATAGATGTGAGGCTCATCTTGCATGATAGTATGATGATAGATGGAATTACTGGTGTCGATTAAATTTTGTCTCAGATCTACAAGGTTATGTTGAAGTTCTTGGAGTATTATTGCCCTCAAGACTATTTATAGGCAATCCAAGGTTATACTCAATTCCTACTTTAAACGCAGAACACTTCTGGATCGCCAAAGAAAAGGAAGATTGTGTTTTGCTAAAAGATTCGTCTTCAGTGATGAGAAGACCATCACGTCAGTGACTCATGGCAGATTACACTGCTAGCGTCCCAACAACACTCGATATGAACATCAGTTTATATATGAACTCGCCAGGAGTAGTTATATACTGTGCACTGTATGGGGGTGGATTCCATTATACAGCGTAGGAGAACTTGCTGAGATTCAGGAACGCTTTAATGTTGACACACATCTTGAGATTTTGGAGGCAGTGATTGTGTCTTCTGTGCACACATATGCTCTTCCCTAGCCTGAGCAAATAATATTCATGCAGGTATTGTATTGCTTATTTAATAAAGATATACCACCAAATAGGCTAACATAATCTGACCTTTCAGTCAATAATGCTACTCAGGTTTTGCCATTGTCCATTTACTTTACTAGGTTCGTTGTTTTCTGTTAAGCTTAATCTCAAAATATGTTATCGAATATTCGTTCCGAGTTGTTTTTAGCTATTGTTAATTTTATTTTCTTTATTTGTAAAACAACAATATTTACAAATCTACAAGAATGTAAGAACCACCAACAATTCCTGAAACACTGAACATATAAGGAAACCAGGAACACCAACATAAACAAGCACCATGAGGAAACATGATTAGTAAGCACGTACAAGGCAGGGAACATGAAACGAGTTCAGTAAAAAATCCACTTACGTGCATTTAAATCATACCATGTGCACACAAAATTAACACAGCAAAGGTAACCTGGCAGTACAAATCGCCAATTCAATGCAACAACAGAACGTACAATACACCAGAAAACAGAAAACACATACATCTCCATATACGTCAGTTGCTTAATTTAGAAATTGTACTTGTGGTAGGTCTTGAGCCCATTGTTGATGTGACGATGTTTATTGAATTTGCAGCAGCTATTGTGTTGCCTCCCCCACTGGTCAAACTTACCCGCACTCCTGGTTTGGACTTGCGTGCCGCCAATGGTACGTCCGTACATATGGGACCTGCACCCTGGTTCTCGATTTCGCCTCTCTGAGTTGCTTTACGTGGACTTTCCTCATAGCGGATGTGGAACAACCCATTCTTGGATGGGATTTCCTGCAACACCATCGACTTATTGTGGATCCCGCAGGTGCACTACTTCGAGCCTCCCTTAGTACCTCTACACAAGTTAACAGCGTCATCCCAGTCGCATCTACGGAACTTCAAGCACTCCTGGATGAATTCAAAGATGTGACCCAACCCGCCAGCACTCGACCAGAAGTGCAACATACCATTATTCATCACGTTACTACAACGGGAGCACCTACCTTCGCCAGACCATGCCGCCTGGCTCCTGAACGATTGGCGGTAGCACGTGCTAAATTCAACAAGCTACAGGAGGCAGGAATAATCCGCCCTTCGAACAGTCCATGGGCTTCATCTCTCCATATGGTCCCGAAAACAGCCCCAGGGGAATGGCGCCCTTGTGGGGACTACAGGGCTCTCAACGTTCGTACTCTGCCAGATCGCTACCCAGTACCACACATCCAGGATTTCTCACAGGGATTGAGCAATGCAACCGTTTTTTCGAAAATTGACCTTGTGCGGGCATTTCACCAGATCCCTGTGGTGACATGGCAGACATTCCGAAAACAGCGATCACAACACCTTTTGGATTGTTTGAATTCGTCCAGATGCCTTTTGGTCTAGGAATGCAGCCAAGACATTCCAACGCTTCATCGACCCAGTAGTTAAGGACCTTCCTTTTTGCTATGCCTACATTGACGATCTGCTGGTGGCGAGTACATCACCGACAGAACATCTGCTACACCTCCGACTCCTTCTCACCCATCTGCGCAACTTCGGCTTGCAGCTCGGCTCCGAGAAGTGTATTTTCCATGTTCCAGAGCTGGATTTCTTAGGACACCGTGTGTCAGCAGCAGGGGTCCAACCACTAGAGAAGAAAATCGAGGCAATCGAGGAATTCCCGCGCCCATCCACTCCAAAGAAGTTGCAAGAATTTCTGGGCATGGTGAATTTTTATCATCGATTCATCCCACATTGTTCGGACATCTTGCAACACTTATACGACCTCTTACGTGGTCGGTACTCACGTCCCGTCTTCCGGTGGAGTGGACTCCCCTGGCAGAGACAGCATTCACCAACATAAAACACAAGCTGGCGGAATTCACCTTATTCGCACACCCAGTGTCTGACGTTCCCACCAATCTCTATACCGACACCTCAAACACAGCAATTGGTGCTGTACTACAACAGCTCATTGAAAGAGAATGGCGCTCAATTGCATTCTTTTCAGCGTGCCTGTCACCCACTGAAGAGAAGTACAGCACTTTTGATAGGGAACTGCTCGCCATCTACGCAGCCATACAACATTTCCGGCACTTCCTCGAGGGGTGGAACTTCCACATCCTCACAGACCACAAACCTCTCACTTATGCATTGGCGGCCAAGGGTGATGCTCCCTCTCCTCGAGTAGCCAACCACCTGGGATTTATCTCCCAATTTACTTCGGATATCCGCCATGTCAAAGGAACCAACAATGTCATAGCCGATGCACTGTCTCGACCCACCATAAACCACGTCGTGAAAAACCCAGCTCAGGTGGACTATTGTGTAATCAGCAAGGCCCAACGGGACGACCCTGATCTGCAGCGATTACGAACATCTGACACAGCTCTCCGGTTCATCGAGATTCCCATGGAAGGTGGCGGAAGTATAATCTGTGACACCTCACGGACGGGAGCACTTAGGCCCTACATTCCTGCCCAGTTTAGCCGGAAAACATTCTCAGCATTTCACTCCCTAGCACACCCAGGAGTACGTGCTTCCCAGAAACTTCTAACGGAGCGTGTCGTATGGCCAGGAATCAATGCCAATGTTCGACGATGGACTCGCTCATGTTTCCAGTGCCAGCGAGCGAAAACACATCCGACACACAAAGAGCCCTCTTCCACAGTTACCGTTACCTTCTGACCGTTTCGAGGTGGTGCATGTAGACATCGTTGGATCATTATCGTCGGCAAGAGGATATTCTTATCTACTCACCTGCATCGATCGATTCTCCAGATGTCCGGAAGCAATCCCATTAATCAACATTTCAGCTGAGTCAGTGGTCCAGGCTCTCCTCTCTGGATGGGTCGCCCGTTTTGGCAGCCCCTCTGTCATCATCACCGACCAAGGACGACAGTTCGAATCATATCTATGAAAGGAACTTATGGAATTCCTCGGCACCACACAACCGAACCACAGCATACCACCCTGAGTCGAACGGAATGGTAGAATGCTTTCATAGACAACTAAAAGCCATCCTAAGAGCTCAAGCACGCCCAGATGATTGGATCGACAACCTTCCATTAGTCTTGCCTGGCATTCGTTCGGCCACGAAGGAGGGCAGTGGATTCTTGGTAGCAGACTTAGTATACAGATCTAGCCTGCGGCTTCCGGGCGAATTCTTGACCCCGACGACACTCATCACACCCCCATACCCCACTTTTGTCCAGAAATTACAGGCGGCTATGACAAGCATTCGGCCTACACCACCACGCCAACCGACAACTCGTGCTACATATGTGCCTCATGAGCTCCACACAACTGAACACGTGTTTGTAAGAATCGACTCTGTTCAACACCCTCTACAGTCACCTTATGAAGGACCATTTAAAATGGTTTCTCGAACACCGAAGTTCTTCACCATTGAACGCCGAGGACAGTGGGGAAACATCTCCATCGATCGTCTTAAACCAGCACACTGTGACGCTGCCCCAGACATCCCTCCAGAGACACATCCGCCAACTACGCCGTTCACTTTTCGACCAGTTACCAGCAGCACCTCCACCTACGACAACGGACGATCCTGTACACCTCCCACCCTACAACCCTAGTTACCAGCTGCACCACCACCTGATCCTACGACGACGGACGATCCAGTGCTACCTCCACCCTACGACCCAGTAAATGACATCAGCGAAGAGGAGGAAGTTAACTTTGAAGGTTTATACAACGCGAGCAGGGCGTACAATTCACTGACCAGCTAGGTTCCTTGATCAAGTGTTTTTTCCTTTCATCCCCTGGGAGGGAAGTTCTGTAACGAGTAGGTTATCCCAATAATATACTCGCTCCAAGCAGTAGCCTAACTAGAGAAGCAAAGCTCTTCTTAGTACTAATTTGGAACTCAAACCTTTCCCTACTTCCAGTTAATATTCCTGCCAACCTTTGGNACTACTCTTTATACCAGTGTGTGTGTGTACTACTCTTTATACCAGTGTGTGTGTGTTACTACTCTTTATACCAGTGTGTCACTACTCTTTATACCAGTGTGTGTACTACTCTTTATACCAGTGTGTGTTGTGACTACTCTTTATACCAGTGTGTGTGTGTACTACTCTTTATACCAGTGTGTGTGTGTACTACTCTTTATACCAGTGTGTGTGTACTACTCTTTATACCAGTGTGTGTGTGTACTACTCTTTATACCAGTGTGTGTGTACTACTCTTTATACCAGTGTGTGTGTGTACTACTCTTTATACCAGTGTGTGTACTACTCTTTATACCAGTGTGTGTGTACTACTCTTTATACCAGTGTGTGTGTACTACTCTTTATACCAGTGTGTGTGTACTACTCTTTATACCAGTGTGTGTGTACTACTCTTTATACCAGTGTGTGTGTACTACTCTTTATACCAGTGTGTGTACTACTCTTTATACCAGTGTGTGTACTACTCTTTATACCAGTGTGTGTGTACTACTCTTTATACCAGTGTGTGTACTACTCTTTATACCAGTGTGTGTGTACTACTCTTTATACCAGTGTGTGTACTACTCTTTATACCAGTGTGTGTGTGTACTACTCTTTATACCAGTGTGTGTACTACTCTTTATACCAGTGTGTGTGTACTACTCTTTATACCAGTGTGTGTGTACTACTCTTTATACCAGTGTGTGTACTACTCTTTATACCAGTGTGTGTGTACTACTCTTTATACCAGTGTGTGTACTACTCTTTATACCAGTGTGTGTGTACTACTCTTTATACCAGTGTGTGTACTACTCTTTATACCAGTGTGTGTGTACTACTCTTTATACCAGTGTGTGTGTACTACTCTTTATACCAGTGTGTGTGTACTACTCTTTATACCAGTGTGTGTGTACTACTCTTTATACCAGTGTGTGTGTACTACTCTTTATACCAGTGTGTGTGTACTACTCTTTATACCAGTGTGTGTACTACTCTTTATACCAGTGTGTGTACTACTCTTTATACCAGTGTGTGTGTACTACTCTTTATACCAGTGTGTGTACTACTCTTTATACCAGTGTGTGTGTGTACTACTCTTTATACCAGTGTGTGTACTACTCTTTATACCAGTGTGTGTGTACTACTCTTTATACCAGTGTGTGTACTACTCTTTATACCAGTGTGTGTGTGTACTACTCTTTTTACCAGTGTGTGTACTACTCTTTATACCAGTGTGTGTACTACTCTTTATACCAGTGTGTGTGTGTACTACTCTTTATACCAGTGTGTGTACTACTCTTTTTACCAGTGTGTGTACTACTCTTTATACCAGTGTGTGTGTACTACTCTTTATACCAGTGTGTGTACTACTCTTTATACCAGTGTGTGTACTACTCTTTATACCAGTGTGTGTGTACTACTCTTTATACCAGTGTGTGTACTACTCTTTATACCAGTGTGTGTGTACTACTCTTTATACCAGTGTGTGTACTACTCTTTATACCAGTGTGTGTACTACTCTTTATACCAGTGTGTGGTACTACTCTTTATACCAGTGTGTGTACTACTCTTTATACCAGTGTGTGTGTGTACTACTCTTTTTACCAGTGTGTGTACTACTCTTTATACCAGTGTGTGTGTGTGTACTACTCTTTATACCAGTGTGTGTGTGTACTACTCTTTATACCAGTGTGTGTGTGTGTACTACTCTTTATACCAGTGTGTGTACTACTCTTTATACCAGTGTGTGTGTGTACTACTCTTTATACCAGTGTGTGTGTACTACTCTTTATACCAGTGTGTGTACTACTCTTTATACCAGTGTGTGTGTACTACTCTTTATACCAGTGTGTGTATTACTCTTTATACCAGTGTGTGTGTGTACTACTCTTTATACCAGTGTGTGTGTGTGTACTACTCTTTATACCAGTGTGTGTGTGTACTACTCTTTATACCAGTGTGTGTGTGTACTACTCTTTATACCAGTGTGTGTGTACTACTCTTTATACCAGTGTGTGTGTACTACTACTCTTTATACCAGTGTGTGTACTACTCTTTATACCATGTGTGTCTACTCTTTATACCAGTGTGTGTACTACTTTTATACCAGTGTGTGTGTACTACTCTTTATACCAGTGTGTGTGTGTACTACTCTTTATACCAGTGTGTGTACTACTCTTTATACCAGTGTGTGTGTGTGTACTACTCTTTATACCAGTGTGTGTGTGTACTACTCTTTATACCAGTGTGTGTGTGTACTACTCTTTATACCAGTGTGTGTGTGTACTACTCTTTATACCAGTGTGTGTGTGTACTACTCTTTATACCAGTGTGTGTGTACTACTCTTTATACCAGTGTGTGTGTACTACTCTTTATACCAGTGTGTGTGTACTACTCTTTATACCAGTGTGTGTGTACTACTCTTTATACCAGTGTGTGTGTACTACTCTTTATACCAGTGTGTGTACTACTCTTTATACCAGTGTGTGTGTGTACTACTCTTTACCAGTGTGTGTACTACTCTTTATACCAGTGTGTGTACTACTCTTTATACCAGTGTGTGTGTACTACTCTTTATACCAGTGTGTGTGTGTACTACTCTTTATACCAGTGTGTGTGTACTACTCTTTATACCAGTGTGTGTGTACTACTCTTTATACCAGTGTGTGTGTACTACTCTTTATACCAGTGTGTGTGTGTACTACTCTTTATACCAGTGTGTGTGTGTACTACTCTTTATACCAGTGTGTGTACTACTCTTTATACCAGTGTGTGTGTGTGTACTACTCTTTATACCAGTGTGTGTGTACTACTCTTTATACCAGTGTGTGTGTGTACTACTCTTTATACCAGTGTGTGTGTACTACTCTTTATACCAGTGTGTGTGTGTACTACTCTTTATACCAGTGTGTGTGTACTACTCTTTATACCAGTGTGTGTACTACTCTTTATACCAGTGTGTGTGTACTACTCTTTATACCAGTGTGTGTACTACTCTTTATACCAGTGTGTGTGTGTACTACTCTTTATACCAGTGTGTGTGTACTACTCTTTATACCAGTGTGTGTACTACTCTTTATACCAGTGTGTGTGTGTACTACTCTTTATACCAGTGTGTGTACTACTCTTTATACCAGTGTGTGTGTGTACTACTCTTTATACCAGTGTGTGTGTACTACTCTTTATACCAGTGTGTGTACTACTCTTTATACCAGTGTGTGTGTGTACTACTCTTTATACCAGTGTGTGTGTACTACTCTTTATACCAGTGTGTGTACTACTCTTTATACCAGTGTGTGTGTGTACTACTCTTTATACCATGTGTGTGTACTACTCTTTATACCAGTGTGTGTGTACTACTCTTTATACCAGTGTGTGTACTACTCTTATACCAGTGTGTGTGTGTACTACTCTTTTTACCAGTGTGTGTACTACTCTTTATACCAGTGTGTGTACTACTCTTTATACCAGTGTGTGTGTGTACTACTCTTTATACCAGTGTGTGTACTACTCTTTTTACCAGTGTGTGTACTACTCTTTATACCAGTGTGTGTGTACTACTCTTTATACCAGTGTGTGTACTACTCTTTATACCAGTGTGTGTACTACTCTTTATACCAGTGTGTGTGTACTACTCTTTATACCAGTGTGTGTACTACTCTTTATACCAGTGTGTGTGTACTACTCTTTATACCAGTGTGTGTACTACTCTTTATACCAGTGTGTGTACTACTCTTTATACCAGTGTGTGTACTACTCTTTATACCAGTGTGTGTACTACTCTTTATACCAGTGTGTGTGTGTACTACTCTTTATACCAGTGTGTGTACTACTCTTTTATACCAGTGTGTGTGTGTACTACTCTTTATACCAGTGTGTGTGTACTACTCTTTATACCAGTGTGTGTGTGTGTACTACTCTTTATACCAGTGTGTGGTACTACTCTTTATACCAGTGTGTGTGTGTACTACTCTTTATACCAGTGTGTGTGTGTCTACTCTTTATACCAGTGTGTGTACTACTCTTTATACCAGTGTGTGTGTACTACTCTTTACCCAGTGTGTGTACTACTCTTTATACCAGTGTGTGTGTACTACTCTTTATACCAGTGTGTGTGTGTACTACTCTTTATACCAGTGTGTGTGTGTGTACTACTCTTTATACCAGTGTGTGTGTGTACTACTCTTTATACCAGTGTGTGTGTGTACTACTCTTTATACCAGTGTGTGTGTACTACTCTTTATACCAGTGTGTGTACTACTCTTTATACCAGTGTGTGTACTACTCTTTATACCAGTGTGTGTACTACTCTTTATACCAGTGTGTGTACTACTCTTTATACCAGTGTGTGTGTACTACTCTTTATACCAGTGTGTGTGTACTACTCTTTATACCAGTGTGTGTGTGTACTACTCTTTATACCAGTGTGTGTACTACTCTTTATACCAGTGTGTGTGTACTACTCTTTATACCAGTGTGTGTGTACTACTCTTTATACCAGTGTGTGTACTACTCTTTATACCAGTGTGTGTGTGTACTACTCTTTATACCAGTGTGTGTACTACTCTTTATACCAGTGTGTGTGTACTACTCTTTATACCAGTGTGTGTACTACTCTTTATACCAGTGTGTGTGTGTACTACTCTTTATACCAGTGTGTGTGTACTACTCTTTTTACCAGTGTGTGTACTACTCTTTATACCAGTGTGTGTGTACTACTCTTTATACCAGTGTGTGTGTGTACTACTCTTTTTACCAGTGTGTGTACTACTCTTTTACCAGTGTGTGTACTACTCTTTACACCAGTGTGTGTGTACTACTCTTTATACCAGTGTGTGTACTACTCTTTATACCAGTGTGTGTACTACTCTTTATACCAGTGTGTGTGTACTACTCTTTATACCAGTGTGTGTACTACTCTTTATACCAGTGTGTGTGTACTACTCTTTATACCAGTGTGTGTACTACTCTTTATACCAGTGTGTGTACTACTCTTTATACCAGTGTGTGTACTACTCTTTATACCAGTGTGTGTACTACTCTTTATACCAGTGTGTGTGTGTACTACTCTTTTACCAGTGTGTGTACTACTCTTTATACCAGTGTGTGTGTGTACTACTCTTTATACCAGTGTGTGTGTGTACTACTCTTTATACCAGTGTGTGTGTGTGTACTACTCTTTATACCAGTGTGTGTGTGTACTACTCTTTATACCAGTGTGTGTACTACTCTTTATACCAGTGTGTGTGTGTACTACTCTTTATACCAGTGTGTGTGTACTCTTTATACCAGTGTGTGTACTACTCTTTATACCAGTGTGTGTGTACTACTCTTTATACCAGTGTGTGTACTACTCTTTATACCAGTGTGTGTGTGTACTACTCTTTATACCAGTGTGTGTGTGTACTACTCTTTATACCAGTGTGTGTGTGTACTACTCTTTATACCAGTGTGTGTGTGTACTACTCTTTATACCAGTGTGTGTGTGTACTACTCTTTATACCAGTGTGTGTGTACTACTCTTTATACCAGTGTGTGTGTACTACTCTTTATACCAGTGTGTGTACTACTCTTTATACCAGTGTGTGTGTACTACTCTTTATACCAGTGTGTGTACTACTCTTTATACCAGTGTGTGTGTACTACTCTTTATACCAGTGTGTGTGTGTACTACTCTTTATACCAGTGTGTGTGTGTACTACTCTTTATACCAGTGTGTGTACTACTCTTTATACCAGTGTGTGTGTGTACTACTCTTTATACCAGTGTGTGTGTACTACTCTTTATACCAGTGTGTGTACTACTCTTTATACCAGTGTGTGTGTACTACTCTTTATACCAGTGTGTGTACTACTCTTTATACCAGTGTGTGTGTGTACTACTCTTTATACCAGTGTGTGTGTGTACTACTCTTTATACCAGTGTGTGTGTGTACTACTCTTTATACCAGTGTGTGTGTGTACTACTCTTTATACCAGTGTGTGTGTGTACTACTCTTTATACCAGTGTGTGTGTACTACTCTTTATACCAGTGTGTGTACTACTCTTTATACCAGTGTGTGTACTACTCTTTATACCAGTGTGTGTACTACTCTTTATACCAGTGTGTGTACTACTCTTTATACCAGTGTGTGTGTACTACTCTTTATACCAGTGTGTGTGTACTACTCTTTATACCAGTGTGTGTGTGTACTACTCTTTATACCAGTGTGTGTACTACTCTTTATACCAGTGTGTGTGTGTACTACTCTTTATACCAGTGTGTGTGTACTACTCTTTATACCAGTGTGTGTACTACTCTTTATACCAGTGTGTGTGTGTACTACTCTTTATACCAGTGTGTGTACTACTCTTTATACCAGTGTGTGTGTACTACTCTTTATACCAGTGTGTGTACTACTCTTTATACCAGTGTGTGTGTGTACTACTCTTTTTACCAGTGTGTGTACTACTCTTTATACCAGTGTGTGTACTACTCTTTATACCAGTGTGTGTGTGTACTACTCTTTTACCAGTGTGTGTACTACTCTTTTTACCAGTGTGTGTACTACTCTTTATACCAGTGTGTGTGTACTACTCTTTATACCAGTGTGTGTACTACTCTTTATACCAGTGTGTGTACTACTCTTTATACCAGTGTGTGTGTACTACTCTTTATACCAGTGTGTGTGTGTGTACTACTCTTTATACCAGTGTGTGTGTGTACTACTCTTTATACCAGTGTGTGTGTACTACTCTTTATACCAGTGTGTGTGTACTACTCTTTATACCAGTGTGTACTACTACTCTTTATACCAGTGTGTGTACTACTCTTTATACCAGTGTGTGTTCTACTCTTTATACCAGTGTGTGTACTACTTTTTATACCAGTGTGTGTGTACTACTCTTTATACCAGTGTGAGTGTGTACTACTCTTTATACCAGTGTGTGTACTACTCTTTATACCAGTGTGTGTGTGTGTACTACTCTTTATACCAGTGTGTGTGTGTGTACTACTCTTTATACCAGTGTGTGTGTGTACTACTCTTTATACCAGTGTGTGTGTGTACTACTCTTTATACCAGTGTGTGTGTGTACTACTCTTTATACCAGTGTGTGTGTGTACTACTCTTTATACCAGTGTGTGTGTGTACTACTCTTTATACCAGTGTGTGTGTGTACTACTCTTTATACCAGTGTGTGTGTACTACTCTTTATACCGGTGTGTATGTGTACTACTCTTTATACCAGTGTGTGTACTACTCTTTATACCAGTGTGTGTGTGTACTACTCTTTATACCAGTGTGTGTACTACTCTTTATACCAGTGTGTGTACTACTCTTTATACCAGTGTGTGTGTGTACTACTCTTTATACCAGTGTGTGTGTGTACTACTCTTTATACCAGTGTGTGTGTACTACTCTTTATACCAGTGTGTGTGTACTACTCTTTATACCAGTGTGTGTGTACTACTCTTTATACGAGTGTGTGTGTGTACTACTCTTTATACCAGTGTGTGTGTGTACTACTCTTTATACCAGTGTGTGCACTACTCTTTATACCAGTGTGTGTGTGTGTACTACTCTTTATACCAGTGTGTGTGTACTACTCTTTATACCAGTGTGTGTGTGTACTACTCTTTATACCAGTGTGTGTGTGTACGACTCTTCATACCAGTGTGTGTGTGTGTACTACTCTTTATACCAGTGTGTGCGTGTACTACTCTTTATACCAGTGTGTGTACTACTCTTTATACCAGTGTGTGTGTGTACTACTCTTTATACCAGTGTGTGTACTACTCTTTATACCAGTGTGTGTGTGTGTACTACTCTTTATACTAGTGTGTGTGTACTACTCTATATACCAGTGTGTGTACTACTCTTTATACCAGTGTGTGTGTGTACTACTCTTTATACCAGTGTGTGTACTACTCTTTATACCAGTGTGTGTGTACTACTCTTTATACCAGTGTGTGTACTACTCTTTATACCAGTGTGTGTACTACTCTTTATACCAGTGTGTATGTGTGTACTACTCTTTATACCAGTGTGTGTGTACTTCTCTTTATACCAGTGTGTGTACTTCTCTTTATACCAGTGTGTGTGTACTACTCTTTATACCAGTGTGTGTACTACTCTTTATACCAGTGTGTGTGTACTTCTCTTTATACCAGTGTGTGTACTTCTCTTTATACCAGTGTGTGTGTGTACTACTCTTTTTACCAGTGTGTGTACTACTCTTTTTACCAGTGTGTGTACTACTCTTTATACCAGTGTGTGTGTGTACTACTCTTTTACCAGTGTGTGTACTACTCTTTTTACCAGTGTGTGTACTACTCTTTACACCAGTGTGTGTGTACTTCTCTTTATACCAGTGTGTGTACTACTCTTTATACCAGTGTGTGTACTACTCTTTACACCAGTGTGTGTGTACTACTCTTTATACCAGTGTGTGTACTACTCTTTATACCAGTGTGTGTGTATTACTCTTTATACCAGTGTGTGTACTACTCTTTATACCAGTGTGTGTACTACTCTTTATACCAGTGTGTGTACTACTCTTTATACCAGTGTGTGTACTACTCTTTATACCAGTGTGTGTGTGTACTACTCTTTTTACCAGTGTGTGTACTACTCTTTATACCAGTGTGTGTGTGTGTACTACTCTTTATACCAGTGTGTGTGTGTACTACTCTTTATACCAGTGTGTGTGTGTGTACTACTCTTTATACCAGTGTGTGTGTACTACTCTTTATACCAGTGTGTGTGTACTACTCTTTATACCAGTGTGTGTGTACTACTCTTTATACCAGTGTGTGTACTACTCTTTATACCAGTGTGTGTGTACTACTCTTTATACCAGTGTGTGTATTACTCTTTATACCAGTGTGTGTGTGTACTACTCTTTATACCATGTGTGTGTGTGTACTACTCTTTATACCAGTGTGTGTGTGTACTACTCTTTTACCAGTGTGTGTGTGTACTACTATTTATACCAGTGTGTGTGTGTACTACTCTTTATACCAGTGTGTGTGTACTACTCTTTATACCAGTGAGTGTGTACTACTCTTTATACCAGTGTGTGTACTACTCTTTATACCAGTGTGTGTTCTACTCTTTATGCCAGTGTGTGTACTACTTTTTATACCAGTGTGTGTGTACTACTCTTTATACCAGTGTGTGTGTGTACTACTCTTTATACCAGTGTGTGTGTGTACTACTCTTTACAC
>WNGS01160602.1:0-71899 GCA_020271785.1 Procambarus virginalis | reverse complement strand
ATACTCTTAAATACTCTTATAAAATATAAGAATCTGCTGCACCCAAGGTCACCAAGTACGATATGGGTCTGAACTATAAGTGTGTCAGGAGGGCGTTGACCCTCTTACGGTTCACTCAAGGCCACACAGTACGAGGGAGGGTGGGGGACCCCACCTCTACTCAGACCAACCTGTTTTTTTTGTTACACCGTCCCATGGCGGGGTGGTTGGCTCTCACCCGTGTTTAGTATACAATAAATTCATTTTTACTTAAATATACTGTCTTACTATACTGTATAAATGAACTATCCATACCGCTATATACATCAGTTATCTTGTCCACTTCTACCAAGATGACCAATATGGAGTGGCACTATGTGGCACCCCGCTTCTGATTTCCTTATCTGATTTCTATACATGGAGTGGGATGGGAAGACTGTATAAATGAACATATCCATACCGCTATATACATCAGTTATCTTGACCACTTCTACCCTCCCCCAGATGACCTAATATGGAGTGACACCATGTGGCACCCCGCTTCTGATTTCCTTATCTGATTCCCATACAAGGAGTGGTATGGGAAGGCACGAATTACACTACTCGCGGGTAAAGGAGTTTGTGTATCGGGTGCCGGGTAGGATGTCTCAGCCGAGGGCGCCGCCTGGTGGCCGGCTGCCCGCTGACCAGCGGGTGATTTGGGAATCGTACTGCCTGCGCTTTCCGATATACAATTTTCCGGAGAAGTATTAGTTCCCGTCTCGCGCACACTGCTACGCCGTGCGTGGGTCAGCTGCCACTGTGACCACGACGACCCCCCCCCCCCCCCCCGGTGCGGGGTGTCTCCCTCTAACATTCGACTCTGTTTTCGCCGCCTCTACTCTCTCTACGGCCCATCACGTCTACCGCTTTTGACTTTCTTCTCATCCTAACCGTCAACGCATCTCCTTACGTCTGTCCTGGTGCAGTCATCGGGAGGGTTAACCCTTCATGCAAACTGCACCTATTCTCAAGAAGAAGAAGATGTAGCTTTGCCTTTATGTAGAGCAGAATCTAGTTCGTATTCAGTAAAAAACATGTCACAGTCATCCTCTTGATGATGCATGAAGTCAAGGAACCTTATCCTATCAGTATATTTATTATTTAATTCATTCTGTGAGGGTAGAGGAAGACTGTCAAAGCTGGAAGTCGTGGCCCAAGCATCAACAAGCTCATTTGCTCTGTGCAGAGGATTAGGGAACGAGATCTCTGCAGCATTTTTCCCTTTGATCTTGTTGATATCCTTCCATGCCCGACTTAGTGGCGTGTGAGAATTGAGACCACGGACAAAAGTTTCCCAGTCTGTCTGCCTCAGCTCCACCATACGTTCCCTGGCCTCAGCCAGAGCCGCTTGAAAGAGCCTAAACATTTCAGCAGTGCGGATCCTTCTATAAGCTAGTCCAATTATTCTGGCAGTGCATTTTAGTGCATGCAATTTAGAATCATTATAATAAGCATAAGTGCTATGACCATTGTAATTTGGGTTACGTGGCCTGGACGATGGATCAAGTGATTCTATAAATTGCTCGATAGTACCTGTGAGCTCATTGTTAAAATCTTCAACTAATGAAGGCTCAGATGAACTGCACCAATCTGACACATGAGCAACAAGATTGACTCGTTGTTCGATTGGCAGAGCCAGCCTCTTCCGCTTGAACATTCCGCCGGGGAGGATAGAGCTGCCAATGCTTACAGTGGCTAATATGGCCAGATGATCGTGACTACCTAATAGTGACAACAGTTGGTTGCCGTTACGATTTTTGAACTGCGAATTACCAATATTCCTATGCCTAGCGTTATAATCACCTATAATGATGGTAGGCTCAGTCTGAATACAGATAGGAAGGTCAGCATAATTAAAGTTACAAGGAGTTGATTATTTAGTACATAGTTGTTTTTCTCTTTAATTGGATGATAGAGGGGGAGTCTTTAACGTGATTGGGAATACATACTTACATACATACATACATACATACATACATACATACATACATACATACATACATACATACATACATACATACATACATACATACATACATACATACATACATACATACATACATACATACATACATACATACATACATACATACATACATACATACATACATACATACATACATACATACATACATACATACACATACATACATACATACATACATACATACATACATACATACATACATACATACATACATACATACATACATACATACATACATACATACATACATACATACATACATACATACATACATACATACATACATACATACATACATACATACATACATACATACATACATACATACATACATACATACATACATACATACATACATACATACATACATACATACATACATACATACATACATACATACATACATACATACATACATACATACATACATACATACATACATACATACATACATACATACATACATACATACATACACATACATACATACATACATACATACACGTCCAGTCAGCATATAGCTATTTCGGGACAAAATCCAATACAGTTTATATTGGTGAGACGCCACTGTGATGAGGAGTTTAAATATCACAGGAACTGTAGGTTAATGTGTGACATAAGTGAGGTTAGATGAGGCATCTACAAGCATCAGCTGGAGGCTGAGAGAGTGTTGTGGAGGCTGCTGGTACTATGCCCAGATGTTGGAGGGTGGATTTGACTCTCCCACCCTCCCTCGCCCCCCCCCCCCACATTGACCGCAGAACGTCTAACGTTACTTTCCCCTCTCGCATACCAAGGGAATAACCCCCCCCCCCCAACACACACTCATGCATCAGATTCTTAACTTACAATATTTATGATTTACCAATTTATGTTACTACACTGACTCTCAATTTCACAATATTGTGTAAACTTTGATGAATCGCACGTCTATGGGTCATCCAATAATGTTAGCAGACTTCTAGATGTTACCACTGCTAGGTTCAGGCTCAGCTACAAGTACCTCTGGGAATGTAACATCTGATGATGTAGATTTGACTAAATGTAAACTCTGTCAGCAGAACTATTCGCATACTTTGCGTCATTATATAATGGAATGTGAAAAAATCGCGGAATTTAAAGATAACAACATCAATAGTGTCCATGAAATGTGTATAAGTACTTCATTCATAATGATGTGCTGCCCGAAATCTGAGCGAAGTATCCAAAACTTGCTTACTGTAGGTAATGCTTGCACATGACTGTAAAGCTGCCACCCAGTTGGGTGGGTGTGGAGCACATGACTGTAAAGCTGCCGCCCAGTTGGGTGGGTGTGGAGGACATGACTGTAAAGCTGCCGCCCAGTTGGGTGGGTGTGGAGGACATGACTGTAAAGCTGCCGCCCAGTTGGGTGGGTGTAGAGTACATGACTGTAAAGCTGCCGCCCAGTTGGGTATGTGTGCAGCACATGACTGTAAAGCTGCCGCCCAGTTGGGTGGGTGTGGAGCACATGACTTTAAAACTGCCGCCCAGTTGGGTGGGTGTGGAGGACATGACTGTAAAGCTGCCGCCCAGTTGGGTGGGTGTTTAGCACATGACTGTAAAGCTGCCGCCCAGTTGGGTATGTATGCAGCACATGACTGTAAAGCTGCCGCCCAGTTGGGTGGGTGTGGAGCACATGACTGTAAAGCTGTCGCCCAGTTGGGTGGGTGTGGAGCACATGACTGTAAAGCTGCCGCCCAATTGTGTGGGTGTGGAGCACATGACTGTAAAGCTGCCGCCCAGTTGGGTAAGTGTGCAGCACATGATTGTAAAACTGCCGCCCAGTTGGGTGGGTGTGGAGCACATGACTGTAAAGCTGCCGCCCAGTTGGGTGGGTGTGGAGCACATGACTGTAAAGCTGCCGCCCAGTTGGGTGGGTGTGGAGCAAGACTAGTAACTGTGCGACTCCTCATAGTTGTAAAGTGCCTTTTATAGTGACTGTTGTGAGCCTCTTGTTGAATCACTTGTGACACAAAAGATTACTGAATTGTGTATTTGTGTGGGTGATTAAATATGTATGTATATGTATATATGTATACGTATGTATATGTACATGTATGCATAAGTATGTGTACATTAATAATTTTGTAACTGTAACTTTTGATATTTGCTTAGCTAAACGAACTAGAGGGTTCAGTTCCTGAACCGATTATGTGCATCTGTAATCCTTTACACCACCGCCCACGGGATGTGTATTATGGGGTGCATAATAAAGAAAGAAAATGAATGTGTGGACCGAACCCCACAATTCATTTAGCTAAGCATGATACAATCTTGATGAGCTAGTTACAAAATTCACTATAAGTCGTCAAATCATAAATGGGTTCGAGATCGACCACAAGTAGTGCATTACATAATTTATCAGTAATGTGCAGCCTGTGATCCCCGCCTGGCTGGATACTGATACCCAGGTAGTTTTATGTGTCCGGACACCGGCAATAAGGTGGTATTATTTATTTAACTTAAGAGATATATATTTTTAAATGTTGTCACATTAACGGCTACATCTTCCTTTCTTCTGACATATAGATTTTTAAGATTAATTAAAATATATGGAAACTAATTATACAATTTATTGGCTGGTGTGCAGGGCTTCACACTCTCAGAGCTAGCCATCAAGTAACTATCAAAACGCATATATCTTCGTTTTCACTTCAGTTATATTTATGACAAAGGATTTTAAATGTAGCCTATATATCTACCTTTCTGATGACATAAATACTTTCGTTAATTACAATATCTAGATCAAACTAACATTGATTTTCAAAAGGTTGTATATTTTCCATCAATGGACAGCATCAGTCAAGAAGCCTTCATTAAAATATAAATATCTTTCCTCACCCAATAAGATCTAATCTCTGAATAAAACGCAAAAAACGACTTGATTGTAACCTATCCACCGCTGCCCATTGGATGGGGGAAGAGGGGGTTATGTGTAGGATAAACATATCAATTGTGACACTATAGCCCTCCATATTTGTCAGTTGCTTAAATTATAAACTGTACTTGTGGTCGGTCTCGAGCACATTGTTGATGTAACAATGTGCATTGACTTTTGTAACTAGCTTATCAAGATTATAACTTGCTTGGCTATATGAATTGTGGGGCTCAGTCCCTGACCCCATTATGTGCCTCTGTAACACTCCACTATCGCCCATAGGATGGGTATGGGGTGCATAATAAATGAACTAAACTAAGCTCTGCCTTTTTGATAACATACCTAATTATAAGCTTTATTTATGAATCTCAATTAATTAAACAATGTATCACAGAGCTTGTAGGGTTCGGTGAGATAAGTGAAGAGACATGGGAGATTTTACATAAGTACAGTACATGGTAGTTTAAGTAGCGAACGCATGTCAACGAATAACGAGTATATATAACAAAACTATTGTCCTATGAAGTCGATTTAACTTCCAAACATATATTTTTTAATAAATGTTAAATGTTTTCTATCTAGTTATGTTAGATTTTATTAAAAATACGTATTCTACTTGTTAACATTATAATTTAAATTTGTGATAATTTGTGCAGAGAAGTGCGACAAGTGGATATGCCAACAAACACTTTCCAAACAACGATATAACTTGGATAAGTCGCTCCACAACATTGACGCTTCGATCGTCGACTTCCTTTGATGCTACTTATTTACTTATTTCATAATGAAAATACATTAGTTTGGAGTAAATATATGTTTTCTCATGTTCTGCATTCAGCACCCACATTATAGTGAGTAAATATACCATATTACTTCATTACTTAAATAATTCTAAGAGGGTTTGAGTAGCTTTGGGTCTTTAGTGGACCGAATCTCCAATAGATGGGGCGAGAGTCGCCCCATCTCTCTCGCCCGAGCAAGAATCGAAGCTTAATTTAAAATTGATATATTTTAATAATCTATATCATGTTCTCGTACATGATATATTTCATTTGGTGCAATCATAATAATGTTCATATCTCGGTCTTTCTGGAGGCATATAAGATTTTAGGCTTTATTAGCGTATCTTTGTTAATTATACAATATATCGGCCAGTGCGTAGGCGTCTGCACTCCATGCCCGACAAGCTACTGAGCGCTACTATAAAATCATATGTATCTTCACTTGAGCTATAAATATGTCTATTGTAATGTATTTAAAATGAAGCTCTTATTTATATAAGACCCTATACTCATCCTGTGGGCGGCAATGGACGCCAGACACATCCAGTGGGTGTTATTGGACCCCATACTTATTCTATGGGTGGTTGGAGCCCCATACCCATCCTGTGGGCGATAGTGGACGCCATACTCATCCTGTGGGTAGTATTGGACCCCATACCCATCCTGTGGGTGTGAGCCCCATACCCATCCTGTCGGTGGTAGTGGACTCCATACACATCCAGTGGATGGTATTGGACCCCATACCCATCCTGTGGGTGGATGTAACCACCATACCCATCCTGCGGGTAGTATTGGACCCCCTTACCCACCTAACAGGTGGTAGTGGACCCTATACCCATCCTATAGTTGATATAATAGACACCATACCATCCTGTTTGCAGTAGTTTACCCCATAGACAACATAACATCGTTTTCTGTTAGCGTTCCTACAGAACATTCTTTAAATATTTTTAAGGCACAAACTATGGTATATAATATTGATTGGTGAAGCACTGTTATTCTATGTAATAATTTATAGTGCTTATTATAATTTACTAAGAACAACTAATATTTCTCAAAACAAAACTACGAGCCTTCAATAGGATGTAGCTGATCTGTAATATTCTAAGAGCATGGACAATAGTAGGTAAATTTCACAACCCATGTGGGGCCTGAAAACTTCAATTTTCATTATAATTGAACCAATCACGACTATTCTGCTATCTACGTTGATGGACGGGTACTGTGAGACGTAAATTGGTACGTGAGGAAGAGTTTGGGCCTTGGTAAAAAAGATAACTGGGAATATACCACATATGTACTAAATCACATTCAACATATAGACTTTAAGCATTGTCATATATGTGCTGTCTTGTGTGAGGACGGGTTGCCCACACAAACGTTGCAGTTCTCCCACAGAAACGTTGCAGTTCTCCCACACAAACATTGCAGTTCCCCCACACAAACGTTGCAGTTCTCCCACACAAACGTTACAGTTCTCCCACACAATTGTTACAGTTCTCCCACACAAACGTTACAGTTCTCCCACACAAACGTTGCAGTTCTCCCACACAAACGTTGCAGTTCTCCCACACAAACGTTGCAGTTCTCCCACACAAACGTTGCCGTTCTCCCACACAAACGTTGCAGTTCTCCCACACAAACGTTACAGTTCTTCCACACAAACGTTGCAGTTCTTCCACACAAACGTTGCAGTTCTGCCACACAAACGTTACAGTTCTTCCACACAAACGTTGCAGTTCTCGCACACAAACGTTGCAGTTCTCCCACACAAACGTTGCAGTTCTCCCACACAAACGTTGCAGTTCTCCCACACAAACGTTGCAGTTCTCCCACACAAACTTTGCAGTTTGTTACGAATCTAGCATTGATTCTAACATTATCATGATAACGATGTATAGCAATTAATACTTTCCCTGTACACAAAATATAATGGTTAGTACACAAATTCTTCTTAAAGTACTAAATGTTAAGTGGTTATGTGTTCTATCATTAGTGTAGTATCCATTTTTGTTCCATTTAATATTGTATGATTTATATAATATTGTATGATGTATATTGTAGCATGTTGTAGTGTGCCTGAGTTGCATTAATTTTGATAGGCTTGTGCAAGTTATTTCTTGTTGGAGGGAGTGTGGTTTCTCCTTGGGGGGATGACCATATTTGGATGTGTCCAGAGTGCGGCTTGGTGTCAAGCTAGCGTTTATATTACAACCTTGATTATTTCCTGTCATCAAGGCTAATAAATTCATGTGATTATTGTATCAGTATTATATTCTCTTAAGATTACTGATTATATTGTTCTTAGTACTACACTTTGTTAGTAGAATTTTCACAAGAGTTCATGTGGATGCTTAGTTGATGTTTCGGTAGGACGCTGATCCTTCCTGATCTGCTGGTGGAGGCTAGGTAGTCGCATGGGTGAGCTGCATGGGAGGAGACATGTACGGAACTTAAGTCAGTGTATATTGTTTATTTAGCTTATTACTTAGTTAATTTTCCTGGTAAGACTAATTTCGTGATAACCCATTTATTAATTCATGTGTTTAAGAGATTGTCTGTGCTCATTAAGGATTTTATGATATTATTGCATGCTGTAGAATATTTCTGGCTGTTATATTTTTACCATTTATATCTTGATATGATTGTCTCCCTTATGTACAGTATATTGTTTGCCCCTTTGAAAGCAGTGTTTCTCTATTAATACCCTTTTTATGTATTACTATCCCCTAGACGTAAATTTAAGATGAGGCCGACACATATATAGTTGATCACTGCAGGCAAAGAACCATACCAAGGCATCAAGGAGTGTAACAAATGAGGGCCACTTTCCGGGAGGTTAAACTTTAATTCCCTGTAATGTAATGTACTAATTGACAGTGCAGATTACTAATATCAACTGCCTTCCTAGGTACTCTGTGATTATCTAGTGACACCTAATCAAGCCTGTGTACATATTCTCTGTTCGATCTGAACTGCTGTGAAAACTTCTCAACGCTTCACGATTGAGGTAAGTGTTCAGTTTGTGCCAGGGGCCAAGCATAATTTTCAGTGTTGTTTTAAGTACTAAGTTGTGATAATAGAGCCAACCATGGAGGATCAGGTTGCTGTGATGGTGGAGCAGCCAAACTTTGGTAAAATTAAAGACTTGAAGAAATCTGGTTTGTTGTTTCTGGCTGATAAATTGAACCTAGCAGTTTCCAGTAAAATGTTAAAGGCTCAAGTGTTAAGAGTAATTGTCACACACTTGGTGGAGGAAGAGAAACTTGACGAGGAGTGTTTAGGAGAGTTAGAAGAAGAGTCAAGTGACAAGGAAGCAATCTTAAAGTTGGAGATGGAGACTAAATAAGAAATGGCTACACTAGAAGCAGACAAACAGAGGTTGGAGTTGCAGAACCAGCAAAAACAACTCGAGTTGGAGACTAAGCAACAAATGTTGGAAGCTCAGTTGCAACTAGCAGAGTATGAGACTAAACAAGCCGAGCAGCAAACTAAACAATTAGAAATTCAGCAGAGTATAGCTGAAAATAATAACAGGTTGGAACAGCAGAGAATTGCAGCAGGGCAAGGTAACACTAGCAATAATCCAGAGAGTACAATTAGTTCTTCCAAATACAGTAAACATGTAGATTTACCTAAGTTCAATGAGGAAGATCCAGAAATATTCTTTTTACATTTTAAGAAATTAGCAGTCAGCATGAACTGGCCTATGGATCAATGGGTTGCCATTATGCAAGGACAATTTAAGGGTAAAGCTTAGGAGGTTTTTGCATCTATTCCTGCTGAGAATTCTTTCGATTTTAAATTTGTTCAACAGAGCATCTTGAATGCATACCAGCAGATCCCAGAGGCACATAGACAAAAATTCAGAAGTTTAAAAAGAGCACATGACCAGACTATTTCTGACTTTTTACTGGTTAAATTAAATCATTTTGACAGATGGGTTAAAGCACTTAATATTGCAGTGTTTGAGACTTTCAGAGACCTCATAGTAACTGAGGAAGTATTGGGATGTCTACCAGAGAAATTAGCTTTGTTTATGGCAGATAATAAACAAACCACTGATCTTATGAAACTAGCCAAGCTAGCTGATGAGCATGAATTACTTACTAAGGTGCATTTTCGAGCACCAGTTAATCATTATAATGCTAAGACTAATTATTATGTTCCTAAAAATCATGTTTTCCAGACCCGACCAGCTACCTCACCTTCTCCCCTGAATCCTTCTCCTGTAAAGCCTAAAACTGAGAAACAACAGACAGGGTTGTCAACCTCAAGTAATGTAGTGATTAAACATGCAGTTGGTTCGGCTGTTTCGACCACTGGCAGATATTGCACGCATTGCAGGAGAAGAAGTCATGTGAAGTCAATTCCTGTTATGCTTTGCACCCTGAGTTGAGACCAACTGGTCTGATTATGAGTAGGTGTTTGCAAACCTTTAATGCCAATGTTGCTCCAGTCATGCCCAAGTGGATGACTAATTTTGAACCATACCTACATTCGGGTACCTTATTATGTACGTGGTCTTTTCCCTCAGAAAACTGCAGGAGAAATGCAGGGAACAGAAGCAGCCACTCTTCATAGCCTTCATAGATCTGACGAAGGCCTTCGACCTCGTCAGCAGGGATGGCCTGTTCAAGATCCTCCCCAAGATCGGATGCCCACCCAGGCTCCTCAGCATCATCAGATCTTTCCATGAGAACATGAGGGGCACCGTGGTCTTTGATGGACTAACATCAGACGCCTTTGACATCCGAAGTGGAGTAAAGCAGGGCTGCGTACTGGCTCCAACCCTATTCGTTTTTTTTTCGCAGTTATGCTGCGGCACGTCTTCGGATCTGTCACGGAAGGCATTTACCTCCGGACCAGGTCGGATGGAAAACTCTTTAACCTCGCCAGGCTGAGAGCCAAGACGAAGGTTCGGCTGAGGTGTCTGCGCGACTTCCTTTTTGCCGACGACGCAACAGTCACTGCCCACTCAGCCGAAGACCTCCAACGGCTCATGACTCGCTGCAGCAAGGCCTCTCAGGCTTTCGGACCCACCATCAGCCTGAAGAAAACACAAGTCATGGGACAAGGAGTGGACTCCCCACCTGACATCGGCATCTCCGATTCCAAACTGGAAGTCGTTCACGACTTCGTATACCTGGGCTCCACAATCTCTGACTCCTTCTCTCTTGATATGGAGCTAAACAAACGCATCGGTAAGGCATCTACTACCATGTCCAGACTAACAAAGAGAGTGTGGGCCAACAATAGGCTGACTGAGTATACTAAGATTCAGGTTTACAGAGCCTGTGTCCTGAGCACTCTCCTGTATGGCAGTGAGTCTTGGACACTCCGCGCCCGTCAGGAAAGACAGCTGAATGCCTTCCACATGAGCTGCCTTCGACACATCTTGGACATCACCTGGCAGGACAAGGTGACAAACAACAACGTCTTGGGGAGAGCAAGAATCACCAGCATGTACACAATGCTGAAACAGAGACGAATGCGCTGGCTCGGGCACGTTGTGCGAATGGGCGATGGCAGGATCCCCAAGGATCTCCTGTACGGAGAGTTGATGCAGGTAAAGCGTCCAACAGGCAAGCCCCAGCTACGGTACAAAGACGTATGCAAGAGGGACCTGAAAGCCATGGACGTCGATCTTGCTATATGGGAGACACTGGCTGCAGACCGTTCAGCCTGGAGGCAGTCTGTTCAAAGAGGTCTCTCCAAGTTCGAGGAGTCACTTACCAAGGAATCGGAGGCAAAGAGACAGAGAAGGAAAGCCAGTAGCCAGGAAGACAGACCAGAATCGGACTTCGTTTGTGCTCGGTGTGGGATGGACTGCCACTCTCGGATTGGCCTCATCAGTCACACCAGACGCTGCACCAGGATTGACAACCAGAGCGCAACTCCATAGTCTCCCGAGACTGAAGGATGCCTACTACTACTATTATGTACAAGTGGAACCTGGAAGCCAGTGCAGTTGTTAAGGGACACTGGTGCTTCCCAGTCTTTAATTTCTCGCCGTGTTCTTACTGATGTTAGCACAGAAGACACTGGAGAGGTAGTGTTATTGCAAGGACTTGGAGGTCATGTCCAGCGTGTACCATTAATTATAGTTAACCTGAATTCTTCTATTACACCGGGTTGGTGCACTGTAGCAGTTAGTGAGTAGTTGCCCATCCCTGGGATTGATATTATTGTAGGTAATGATTTTGACAAGTGTCAAGTTAGTGGGACCGATTGTCCTGTTATGTTTACTAACCCTAGTGCAGTACTGGCTCAACCAGATGCGGATGATGGTGTCATTTATCCAGCCTGTGTTGTGACCAGATCCATGGGCAAGCAGAGTGTGGTAAGTCCTGTTACTACCAAGGTGGATGTTCTCGAGGCCAGGACCCCTTCAGACAGGGAGGTGGAGGTGGACCTTGAGGATACTTTCTTAGCTCACACGGATGTCGAGAGTGAGGTCGGTGCCAAAGCCCTAATTTATTCTGAACCAGATGGTCTGGAAGAGGTGGCCCAGGTACCAGTTCCTTGCCCGCTCGCTCCAGCTGTTGAGTTCCAGACCTTATGTGAGTTGCAGAGTACTGATCCCAGTCTAGCTGAATGTTATGCAGAAGCAGCCGACTCCATTGATACTTTGGATGAGAGCACAGGTTGTTATTTCAATGATCGATGTCTGATGAGAAGATGGAGACCATCAGGAACTCCCTCATCAGATGATTGTGAGTCTAAGACCCAGCTCGTTGTTCCAACAGAGTACAGGGAGCAGGTATTGCAAGCTGCCCATGATGACCTGATGCGAGGTCACCAAGGCATTACCAGTATGTATCATAAGATATGTAAATTTTTCTATTGGCCAAAACTCAAAAAAGATGTGGTCAGATATTGTCACAATTGTGTTGTGTGTCAAACTGTTGGTAAGCCTAATCAGACTGTGCCACAAGCACCATTATACCCTATTGTAGTGCCAGAGGAGCCTTTTACTTATGCGGTACTGGATTGTGTCGGACCTTTTCCCCGTACCAAATCCGGAAATATGTATATGTTTACAATTTTATGTTTGACCACCCGGTTCCCAGAAGCATATGCCTGACGTAACATTAGAGCTTCTACAATTATAAAGCAGTTGGAACGATTCTTTTCACTATTTGGTATGCCCCGTATAATACAAACTGATAATGGAAGCCACTTTTGTTCCACCACATTTAAAACCTTTTGTAATTCATTTGGTATTCAGCATAATTTGTCCAGCCCTTTTACCATCCTCAGAGTCAAGGGGGAATCGAGCGGTTCCACCAAACTCTCAAGAAGATGTTGAAAACAACTGGGGAAGATTCACCCAGACATTGGGATGATAATTTACCATTTGTTCTATTTGTTGCCAGAGATGGATTGCACAGTGCCCTAGGCTGCTCTCCTTTCGATCTTGTGTTCGGACATCAGGTGAGAGGACCTTTAAAAATGTTGCAGGAGAAGATGTTGAGAGATGTTACAGCCAGGCAGAGTGAGCGTTACCTGACGGATGTAAAGAGCAAGCTGTCTAGAACGAGGGAGTTGGCCTTACGACATCTAAGTGAGCAACAACAGGTAATGAAGGAGAAACATGACAAGAGGTTCAAGGCCAAACTCAGGGTTTTTGAACCAGGAGATTTGGTAATGGTCTTGAAGCCTCGTATGGGTACTTCCATGTCACATCATTTTGCAGGACCTTATCAAGTAGTAAAACGTCTTCCTGAAGTTACTTACAAAGTTTGCAATCCCCAACCGAAATGTCAAACCATGAGTGTACATGTAAACGGATTGACGGCTTATTGTGGGCCCAGTATTGTGGCTTGTTGTGTCCCTGAGGAGGTAAATCCTGAAAAGCCGAGTGTTGTAGGGGAAGATGGTAATCCTCTTTTATCTAATTCCAGTTCCGTGGAAGAATTGTTGTGTCATTTGCAGGATGAGGAGAGAGCAGAGTTCCAGGACCTTTTGGAGATATCTTCTAACTTGTTTGGGGAGGTCCTCACTCAGACTTCTCTCATTACTCATGACATTAACCTGACAGATGTAACTCCAATTCGGCTACACCCTTACCGAGTGACACCCGAGAAACGACGTATCATCCAGGAGGAGGTTGATTATCTTCTTCGACATGGGTTCATTAGACCCAGTCAGAGCTCCTGGAGTTCACTATGTTTAGTGGTCCAAAACCAGAGGATAAATGGAGATTAGTAGTGGATTATAGAAAACTCAACCAGGTAACTGTAGTTGATGTATATCCATTACTTTTATTGGAGGACTGCATTGACACTATCGGTCATGCTAAATTTCTATCTAAATTGGACTTATCTAAAGGGTATCACCAGATACCACTTACAGATTTTGGAAGGGAAGTGACAGCATTTATCACTCCTGATGGAGCATTCGAGTTTAATGTGATGCCGTTTGGATTAAGGAATGCTCCAGCAACTTTTCAAAAGTTAATGAATTCTTTGCTGAAGGATGTGCCAGATTGTAGGGCATATATGGATGAAATTGTGATTTTCAGTAAGAGTTGGGTAGACCATATGTCCAGTTTAAAGAAATTGTTTACTGTGTTACAACATGCTAATTTGATTGGGAATATGAAGAAATGTTGTTGGGCTAAAGGAACAATAGTGTACTTAGGTCATGAGGTCGGACAAGGTAGCATAGTCCCATTGCAAGACAAGATCCAGGCAATTGTGGATTACCCAGTACTAACCAGTAAGAAGTCTGTGCAGAGATTTATTGGGATGTGTGTGTATTATAGTAGATATTGTAAAAACTTTTCCATTGTTGCTGCACCTATAACCAATCTTCTAAGGAAGCAGGTAAAATTCAAGTGGACGCAGGAGTGTCAGAACTCTTTTCAGAAGTTGAAAGGAATTCTCTTTACCTCACCTGTGCTAGTTAGTCCACAGTATGATAAACATATTATTCTGCACATAGACGCTTCAGATCTAGAAAGCAGGTGCTGTTTTGTTCCAAGTAGGACCAGATGAGTTAGAACATCCTGTATATAATTGATCTCGTAAATTTGACAGGACACAAAGGAATTATTCTGTGTTTGAGAAAGAAGCACTTTGTTTGATCTTTGGCAGTTAAGAAGTTTGAGACATACTTGGCAGGCAATCAAGTTGTAGTATATACGGATCATTATCCACTGACATTCATTAACTCCATTAAATGTAAAAACCAGAGAATACTTAGATGGTCATTGATTCTGCAAGAATTCAATATTGTAATTCGTCATATTCCTGGGAGGCAAAATGTTATTGCTGATGCCTTATCCAGAGGATTCCGTATTGCAGTGCCATAATAAGAAGTGTTCTATATTCATAAGATGCATGTATTTTTTATTTTTTACTGTGTGAAATTTTATTGTTTTATACTTTGATCTTGTGTTCAAGTATCTTCATGTTATATCTTCATGTTATATTTCATGCAGTCAAAAAATGAAATCAACCTTCAGTTAATTTCATTTTTTCTTAGGGACCGGGAGGGATGTTATGAATCTAGCATTGATTCTAACATTATCATGATAACGATGTATAGGAATTAATACTTTCCCTGTTCTGTTCTATTATTAGTATAGTATCCATTTGTGTTCCATTTAATATTGTATGATTTATATAATATTGTATGATGTATATTGTAGTGTGCCTGAGTTGCATTAATTTTGATAGGCTTGTGCAAGTTATTTCTTGTTGGAGGGAGTGTAGTTTCTCCTTGTGGGGGGGGGGGGGATGACCATATTTGGATGTGTCCAGAGTACGGCTTGTTGTCAAGCTAGTGTTTATATTTCAACCTTGATTATTTCCTGTTATTGAGGGTAATAAATTCATGTGATTATTGTAACAGTATTATATACTCTTAAGATTACTGATTATATGGTTCTTAGTACTACACTTTGTTAGTAGAGTTTTCCCGAGAGTTCATGTGGATGCTTAGTTGATGTTTCGGTAGGACACCTGATCTGCTGGTGGAGGCTAGGTAGTTGCATGGGTGAGCTGCATGGGAGGAGACATGTACGGAAGTTAGGTCGGTGGATATTGTTTAATTAGCTTATTACTTAGTTAATTCTCCTGGTAAGACTAATTTTGTGATACCCCATTTATTAATTCATGAGTTTAAGAGATTGTCTGTGCTCATTAAGGATTTTATGATATTATTGCATGCTGTAGAATATTTCTGGCTGTTATATTTTTACCATTTATATCTTGATGTGATTGTCTCCCTTATGTACAGTATATTGTTTGCCCCTTTTAAAGCAGTGTTTCTCTATTAATACCCTTTTTATGTATTACTATCCCCTAGATGAGCAGTCCACGTTCTCTCAACTTGGTACTGGAAGATGACTAAATAAGCCGCCGTCGATCTGAAGCAGTGTGTAAGCTGCTGATTATGTAGTGTTGGAAGTGATCGGCGTACCCTGGGATTGGCTTAGGAGAGTAACGGACGACAGTGAGGTGCCTGTTGTGAAGTTCTGCTAGCCCGATTGCTTTTGCCCTGTATTGGTCATTTTGTGACCCCGATCAACGTGTGGCTGAGGTCCTCTGCCAGCGAGTGGTTGGAGAGTGATAGTGGGGGTATAGGCACCTCGTGATATTGTGTCGGTGAGCTGGTCCACGTAAAAGGTGAACTCGCCAGTGTTTCCCAGCACGAGTGGATGAGGTACTGAGCGGTGGAAACGCTGCATTGGGCGAATACTGCATGTGAGCGCTTTTGGTGTCCTGAGTGAGACACTACTGTAAATAAGTGTAGAAAGGCTCTATTTTAATATATTTTATCGGTTAAGGTAAATACATTGGTGAAGGGAATAGTGTTTTGTTCATACCCCCCTCTCTTATTTATTCATTGCACTATATAGCCAAATCTTGAAAGTGTACTACCGACCGATTATCTCATTAATATCTTATTAGTATTGTTGTTTCCTGGCACTCACAGGAATTTGGCCAATGCCTGCTGCAGTTTCCTCTTGCTCCTAAGCTCATGAACCAAAGACTTTGTTTTACATGTATAGATACCACACACTTGCATGAACATGCAAGAATATTTTAACAAACAGAACACTCTCTTTTAATGATCTAAGGGTGGCCTATTGGTTAGTCCACCAGCCATCCACTGGGCTGGCCCAGGGTTTGATTCTCTCATAGGGGTAGTGTTCTGTTTGTTAAAACATTCTTACGCGTTCATGCAATTGTGTGGTATCTATTGGCACGAGTTTTTCCTAGTAAATATGATTGATAGAAAATGTCTAATCTGTAACCATCCTCATGCATCATTAGGGACTGGGATTTAGTGGAAAAGCCGCCCAATTTCCAGTCTTTTTAATGATCTGAGGGTGGCCTATTGGTTAGCGAGCTGGCCAGCCACCCGGTTGGCCCTGGTTTTAATTCTCTCAAAAGGAAAGTGTTCTGTTAGTTAAAATATTCTTGCTCACTCATGCAAGTGTGTAATTATATATATATATATATATATATATATATATATATATATATATATATATATATATATATATATATATATATATATATATATATATATATATATATATATATATATATATATATATATGTGACGGTGTTCCCCCCCTTCTGATTCTCCCACGCCTGCTGTAAGAGTCATGTCCACTATTCCCGAGCGTTCTCTACATTGCAGGCATCAATTGAACATATGTGGGAGAGAACAGTATTCTCGATGAGCCGAGAAATTTGCGAAAATATAGTATTTTGGCCTGTGGGATAGGCCCTTTAGGGAGCCAATATGGCGCTGGCGAGTCTGTTCTCCCGCCAAAACTGTGTGACGTCAGTGGCGCCAGATTGGTCACCGTCAGCGACGTGGCACTGGGAGCCAATGAAAACCAACTTTGGGAAAAGTGACGTCACATAGGCATGGCAGGTCCGGCCGTGTTGGCGCCGTGGCGATATCAGTCTTTCACGACACGTCCGAGAGGTAGGACGCGCGATCGGTCATCCTGTCAGAGTGACGGATTTACCGAACTCCAGTGGATGTAAGCGTCTCCAGTTGTTGGCACGCACTCTGTGAGGTCTTCCTGCAACCCAGATGTGGCTCAGATAAGGAATTGACAGAATATTGAGCAACAAGTGCTCAGGGACAGGTGTGTTGCAAGAAGTGGGCCGGGCATCGACGTGTGTCGTCATTGGCGGTTCACCAGTATAAGAGGCAGCTTAGTGGCCGGGCCAACCCACCGTGAGTGAACCGAGTTGACTACCTTGTTAACTTGGTTGAACGTGTGATCGACGATCCTGTCAAGTTTGACAGTAACCCCACCTTCATGGAACCCTATGAGTCAACAGTTGAATGCAAGCACGTCGAGAAGTCTTCCCAAATACCTAGCGATATATCTAGACGACGAGGGAATTGACAGTGAAGTGAGCTTCAAGTGCTCTGAAGTCGGGTGCTGTGCGTGTGGAGCTTAAGCAGTATCGTCTGGGACAGCTGATAACTTCACAGTGACTTCGTAGTGGTGAGAGGCAGTTCCTCTGGGAATACAGTGACAAAAACTAATTGGGAAACGTGCGACGACCGCCGAGACGTAGGCTGGCTGCCGTAGTTGGGAGGAAAGTTGACGGCCAGGAGACCGACTTCAACCCTGCGACGTACTGTAGAGGAAGGAGCACGGACCTGCAGTGTACAGAAGCGGCGAGACGCGACATCCTAAGGCGTGGGCTTGTGTTTCTGGATGGTGAACGAGGCGAGAGCCTGGTCCAGGAGCTACAACCCAACTGTCATCCTAGGATAGGTGAAGTAGGTGTTTACAGTTACCCTCCCATTTCCCCTTTAGTTAGCTATATATTTTCTTGTCAGGATATTTTATATGTCGTGAGCAAGTCTCACTTGAGTTTAAGTCACAGAGAGCACAGTATGTGGTGAGCCTGCCCAGAGCGCTCACAGTATCAGTTTACATATATATCTATGTGTGGGTGTGTGCAAGCACCAAGATTCATCAGAGAATTTACTGTGACTATTATTAATTTACAGTGAGTATTATTATTATATATATATTGGTAGTAAACCAGATATTGGTGTGTTGATCTCTATAATCTATTGATATAAATGCCTGTGGATTGATCTCTATAATCTATTGATATAAATGCCTGTGGATTGATCTCTATAATCTATTGATATAAATGTGGATTGATCTCTATAATCTATTGATATAAATGCCTGGATTGATCTCTATAATCTATTGATATAAGTGCCCGTGCGTTGATCTCTATAATCTATTGATATAAATGCCGGTGTGTTGATCTCCATGATCTATTGATATAAATGCCTGTGTATTGATCTTCATGATGTATATATATATATGCCTGAAATTTGATTACTGATTTATATATGACATGACTGTGTACTGAATAATATCATATACGTGAAGTGATTGCCAGTGATATCTCTTTAAGAGAAAGTATAGATCTAAAGAAAAGTTCAGTAATCAAGCGAGTGCATTCACAGTAAATATTATTAAGAATAGAGTAATCTTTTGGTACGGTGGAAAGTCACTGTGAGAGTATTGTGAATAATATGTTGATCGTGAGGCCAGTGAAATCATAAGTAAGCCATGTGAATGTTGAATAGTGTTTTGGAAAAAGTTAAATAAACGGGGATCGTGACAGAATTAGAAAACAAGTACTAGTCTGTTCCCACGATCGCGAGGGTCCCGGTCAGCTGACATTCTGACAGGTGACGCGTGGCGCTGCCGGATGTTGCCATATCGGTGCGCTCCAGAATATTATGCTATGAATGGAGCAATTGTCATATATTATTCCTAATACGTTGATGCATATATATTTCTCGTTGTCTTTTAAGTAAAATACCAAAACTCTTTGGTGTTTGATATCATCCCCTCCATTTATCTTGTGACCGTGTTATGATGTAAAGCAGAGTGACCTGCCTGATACCATATTACTGGAATTTGCTCTTGCCACAATTACACCTGACCACTGCGGTGTTACTGGCCACCTAAAAAAAAAACCAGTTGGCGACCTTAAACTCTGTGTAAGAGTTCGGTGTCGGGGCGGGCCACAGATTGAGGGAACGATCTGTGCTCCCACTCATCTTGCAATTTTAAGGCCGATTGTGAGACCGACTGGGGTACTCTCCGAGGCAAGCAGTGGAGCCTAGAGGATCGAGGGAAGACCCGCCGAACGACGGTGAGTAAGGGTTATTGTCGGAGCAACCACCTGGAAAGGAGATCCGGTCTACCTTTGCTTTAACCCTTCTCTAACGAGAACACCGTGAAACCCCGACAATATATATATATATATATATATATATATATATATATATATATATATATATATATATATATATATATATATATATATATATANAAGTACTGAAAGCTCATTTTCCATAGCAAATATACTAAGGAACTTATTTACGACTAGAACGCAAACTAGGACCCCTCATTCAGATTAAAAACACGAGAATTATTGACTGAACATTTACCCGCCATCAAACACACACACAGGACTCTTTTAAACCTATTTTAACTTCTTTAAAACTCTAATATGACCCTCTCACATGCAAATCCTGTACTATGGTTCGCCCTTCATGTCAATGTACCTCACAGTATCAGGCAAATTCAAGATAAGGCCTACTACACCTAAATATCCAACTTAGTCTTTGTAAGGAATCTTGACCCCCCCCCTTTAGTACGCTGGGGTCCCTATTGCTGACGCCAGGTCACGTGACACCCTGCGACAAATAAGGACCTGATTGATCCATCACCTGTAAATACTCCCAAAACGTTTTATATGCCTTTCACCAGTGTATTTTTTGGTTTGAATCTATTGAACATTCTTTTTCTGTACCTCTCATAAGTAGGGGCCCCCTTCTTGATGCCCAATTCTCGCAATAAATGTACGAGACAAATTGCATACTAAAACAGGTTAGGATAGGGCACAAGTTTGTCCAGGTACGCCCTGGGTGGGCTGTGGGGACCCCTAGGGGGAACAGACCACCAACCCACCCCAGCCAGCCAGCCAGGTGCGCGCTGACTGTGCCCTAACCAAACCATCCCACCACCCCAAAAATTGGTGTTGCTCACATCGGCCCCCGGGAGTCAAGTCGGCGTGGAACTGTGGAAGTGCCCAACCGTTTCTGAAAATCAATTCTCCATCTGTCTCCTTTTACACTACTGTAGCCTATATATCTACCTTTCTGATGACATAAATACTTTCGTTAATTACAATATCTAGATCAAACTAACATTGATTTTCAAAGGTTGTATATTTTCCATCAATGGACAGCATCAGTCAAGAAGCCTTCATTAAAATATAAATATCTTTCCTCACCCAATAAGATCTAATCTCTGAATAAAACGCAAAAAACGACTTGATTGTAACCTATCCACCGCTGCCCATTGGATGGGGGAAGAGGGGGTTATGTGTAGGATAAACATATCAATTGTGACACTATAGCCCTCCATATTTGTCAGTTGCTTAAATTATAAACTGTACTTGTGGTCGGTCTCGAGCACATTGTTGATGTAACAATGTGCATTGACTTTTGTAACTAGCTTATCAAGATTATAACTTGCTTGGCTATATGAATTGTGGGGCTCAGTCCCTGACCCCATTATGTGCCTCTGTAACACTCCACTATCGCCCATAGGATGGGTATGGGGTGCATAATAAATGAACTAAACTAAGCTCTGCCTTTTTGATAACATACATAATTATAAGCTTTATTTATGAATCTCAATTAATTAAACAATGTATCACAGAGCTTGTAGGGTTCGGTGAGATATGTGAAGAGACATGGGAGATTTTACATAAGTACAGTACATGGTAGTTTAAGTAGCGAACGCATGTCAACGAATAACGAGTATATATAACAAAACTATTGTCCTATGAAGTCGATTTAACTTCCAAACATATATTTTTAATAAATGTTAAATGTTTTCTATCTAGTTATGTTAGATTTTATTAAAAATACGTATTCTACTTGTTAACATTATAATTTAAATTTGTGATAATTTGTGCAGAGAAGTGCGACAAGTGGATATGCCAACAAACACTTTCCAAACAACGATATAACTTGGATAAGTCGCTCCACAACATTGACGCTTCGATCGTCGACTTCCTTTGACGCTACTTATTTACTTATTTCATAATGAAAATACATTAGTTTGGAGTAAATATATGTTTTCTCATGTTCTGCATTCAGCACCCACATTATAGTGAGTAAATATACCATATTACTTCATTACTTAAATAATTCTAAGAGGGTTTGAGTAGCTTTGGGTCTTTAGTGGACCGAATCTCCAATAGATGGGGCGAGAGTCGCCCCATCTCTCTCGCCCGAGCAAGAATCGAAGCTTAATTAAAATTGATATATTTAATAATCTATATCATGTTCTCGTACATGATATATTTCATTTGGTGCAATCATAATAATGTTCATATCTCGGTCTTTCTGGAGGCATATAAGATTTTAGGCTTTATTAGCGTATCTTTGTTAATTATACAATATATCGGCCAGTGCGTAGGCGTCTGCACTCCATGCCCGACAAGCTACTGAGCGCTACTATAAAATCATATGTATCTTCACTTGAGCTATAAATATGTCTATTGTAATGTATTTAAAATGAAGCTCTTATTTATATAAGACCCTATACTCATCCTGTGGGCGGCAATGGACGACAGACACATCCAATGGGTGTTATTGGACCCCATACTTATTCTATGGGTGGTTGGAGCCCCATACCCATCCTGTGGGCGATAGTGGACGCCATACTCATCCTGTGGGTAGTATTGGACCCTATACCCATCCTGTGGGTGTGAGCCCCATACCCATCCTGTCGGTGGTAGTGGACTCCATACACATCCAGTGGATGGTATTGGACCCCATACCCATCCTGTGGGTGGATGTAACCACCATACCCATCCTGCGGGTAGTATTGGACCCCCTTACCCACCTAACAGGTGGTAGTGGACCCTATACCCATCCTATAGTTGATATAATAGACACCATACCATCCTGTTTGCAGTAGTTTACCCCATAGACAACATAACATCGTTTTCTGTTAGCGTTCCTACAGAACATTCTTTAAATATTTTAAGGCACAAACTATGGTATATAATATTGATTGGTGAAGCACTGTTATTCTATGTAATAATTTATAGTGCTTATTATAATTTACTAAGAACAACTAATATTTCTCAAAACAAAACTACGAGCCTTCAATAGGATGTAGCTGATCTGTAATATTCTAAGAGCATGGACAATAGTAGGTAAATTTCACAACCCATGTGGGGCCTGAAAACTTCAATTTTCATTATAATTGAACCAATCACGACTATTCTGCTATCTACGTTGATGGACGGGTACTGTGAGACGTAAATTGGTACGTGAGGAAGAGTTTGGGCCTTGGTAAAAAAGATAACTGGGAATATACCACATATGTACTAAATCACATTCAACATATAGACTTTAAGCATTGTCATATATGTGCTGTCTTGTGTGAGGACGGGTTGCCCACACAAACGTTGCAGTTCTCCCACAGAAACGTTGCAGTTCTCCCACACAAACATTGCAGTTCCCCCACACAAACGTTGCAGTTCTCCCACACAAACGTTACAGTTCTCCCACACAATTGTTACAGTTCTCCCACACAAACGTTACAGTTCTCCCACACAAACGTTGCAGTTCTCCCACACAAACGTTGCAGTTCTCCCACACAAACGTTGCAGTTCTCCACACAAACGTTGCCGTTCTCCCACACAAACGTTGCAGTTCTCCCACACAAACGTTACAGTTCTTCCACACAAACGTTGCAGTTCTCCACACAAACGTTGCAGTTCTGCCACACANATTTGAATATATTGTAAACTATGTATATAATAGTACTTTGTACTTTATATACAATATACATATGAGAATATTATGAAATAATGCAACCTCTTAGGCTGCTACCAACATAACTAGCCAGAAAACATTTAACATTTATTAAAAAATATGTTTGGAAGTTAAATCGACTTCATAGGACAATAGTTTTGTTATATATACTCGTTATTCGTTGACATGCGTTCGCTACTTAAACTACCATGTACTGTACTTATGTAAAATCTCCCATGTCTCTTCACTCATCTCACCGAACCCTACAAGCTCTGTGATATATTGTTTAATTAATTGAGATTCACAAATAAAGCTTATAATTATATATGTTATCAAAAGGGCAGAGCTTAGTTTAGTTCATTTATTATGCACCCCATACCCATCCTATGGGCGATAGTGGAGCGTTACAGAGGCACATAATGGGCTCAGGGACTGAGCCCCACAATTCATATAACCAAGCAAGTTACAATCTTGATAAGCTAGTTACAAAGTCAATGCACATCGTCACATCAACAATGGGCTCGAGACCGACCACAAGTACAGTTTATAATTTAAGCAACTGACATATATGGAGGGCTATAGTGTCACAATTGATATGTTTATCCTACACATAACCCCCTCTTCCCCCATCCAATGGGCAGCGGTGGATAGGTTACAATCAAGTCGTTTTTTGCGTTTTATTCAGAGATTAGATCTTATTGGGTGAGGAAAGATATTTATATTTTAAAGAAGACTTCTTGACTGATGCTCTCCATTGATGGAAAATATACAACCTTTTGAAAATCAATGATTAGATTTGATCTAGATATTGTACTTAACGAAAGTATTTATGTCATCAGAAAAGTAGAAATATAGGCTACATTTAAAATCCTTTGTCATAAATGTAACTGAAGTGAAAACGAAGATATATGCGTTTTGATGGTTACTTGATGGCTAGCTCTGAGAGTGTGAAGCCCTGCACACCAGCCAATAAATTGTATAATTAGTTTCCATATATTTTAATTAATCTTAAAAATCTATATGTCAGAAGAAAGGAAGATGTAGCCGTTAATGTGACAACATTTAAAAATATATATCTCTTAAGCTAAATAAATAATACCACCTTATCGCCGGTGTCCGGACACATGAAAACTACCTAGGTATCAGTATCCAGCCAGGCGTGGATCACAGGCTGCACAATACTGATAAATTATGTAATGCACTACTTGTGGTCGATCTCGAACCCAATTATGATGTGACGACTTATAGTGAATTTTGTAACTAGCTCATCAAGATTGTATCATGCTTAGCTAAATGAATTGTGGGGTTCGGTCCATTCATTTTCTTTCTTTATTATGCACCCCCATAATACCCATCCCGTGGGCGGTGGTGTAAAGGATTACAGATGCACATAACCGGTTCAGGAACTGGACCCTCTAGTTCGTTTAGCTAAGCAAATATCAATCTTTTGACGCTAGTTACAAAATTATTAATGTACACATACTTATGCATACATGTACATATACATACGTATACATATATACATACACATACATATTTAATCACCCACACAAATACACAATTCAGTAATCTTTTGTGTCACAAGTGATTCAACAAGAGGCTCACAACAGTCACTATACAAGGCACTTTACATCTATGAGGAGTCGCATAGTTACTAGTCTTGCTCCACACCCACCCAACTGGGCGGCAGCTTTACAGTCATGTGCTCCACACCCACCAAACTGGGCGGCAGCTTTACAGTTACCTGGTGTTATTCTTCACCTATATCTTTTCCTGGTTAATCCCTATTTACATTATGCAGTTCAGGTTTCGTCGCCATACTATAGTTTTTAGTTTAGTTAATTTATCACATAATGGGTTCAGGGACTGAAACACAACTTATTTATCTAAGCAAGTTACAATCTTGAGGAGCTAGCCACAAAATTCATAACACATCGTCACATCAACAACATGGGTTCGAGATCGACCACAAGTACAGTTTCTAAATTAAGCAAATGCCGTATGTGGAGAGCTAGTACGTGTCACAATTGATATGGTTGTCCTGCACATTTCCACAGTAGTTTGCTTGGGTTCTTTTAATTATCTTAGATATCATTGAAGAGAACCTCCTAGGTACTATACTGTATATATGCTGGTAAGAAGTATAATAATCCTGAGAAATCGTGTAAATTATGTTGTACGAGTGCTTCCAGTTAAGTAACATAGTTCATTTGTGTGCGCGTGCTTGAAGAGGAAATGTTATCCCCCCCCCACCCCCCATTGTAAATATTTGTGGGTTTCAGACCATACGACCGCGGCTTACCCTCGCCGCGGTCGAGGGTAAGAACACCGGATGTATACCCAGTATTACAAGTAAACATTAGCAATAACAATTATGGAAAGTTCCTTCACCTATATATAGACAAGAGACTGAACTTCAGCACCCACATACAACACATAAGGGGAAGCTCTGAGAGAGAGAGAGAGAGGGGAGAGTAAAAATATCCACTGAGGTCTGATTAAGTCCTTTTGGGGACCTTAATCATTAGGACGTCCAACGATTAACGCAAAGTGAAGCGTATTCAGATGGTATATTGACAACATTCAGCATATCTCATAATGACCTAATAGTACTTGGTGCACAAATACCTTTTCCAAAGGAATCGCAAAACATAATTAAACACAACTGTACCGTACAGTGTTATATATTTATTTCAGTTTGAACAATTTTTAACCATTAAAGGATAAATCCTTTATTTGGTTGAAATTGGTTTTAATATTCGAAATCTAATTTGTTGGTGTTAAATAATATAAGGTTCAAATTTATTAAGATACATACTTTAAAAACTATTTCTATTTGAAATTTAAATAACATAAAAAGAGTACAGAATATAACAAATACCGATTATATAAAAGACCTGACACTTGCAGCACTTAATTATGCTATTGTAACACATTGAAAGTAACAACATTATTTGATTCAGCAAAGCATTTGGTAAGGTTATAATAATAATAATAATAATAATAATAATAATAATAATAATAATAATAATAATAATGTAATAATTAAGTATTTTAAATTATAATTCACAACTTGCTAGCGCACAAGAAACAAATCCACGAATCATCATTACATTCTGTAACACCTACACATGATCCATGGTGCCAAATATTGCAACGGTCACAGCATACCATCAGCTTCAAATCATTTGGCTTTCTGCAAATGCAGACGTACATTTCCATCGAGCATGTCCGGATGATTCGTTTTCTTCTCA
This sequence comes from Procambarus virginalis, assembly GCA_020271785.1. NCBI lineage: Eukaryota > Metazoa > Arthropoda > Malacostraca > Decapoda > Cambaridae > Procambarus > Procambarus virginalis. The sequence continues at coordinate 45,088 of WNGS01160602.1, read as the reverse complement.
GTGTCTGAGCTGCAAGTAATGAGATGAGACACTTTCCTTTAAAGTTCTCTTGAAGATGTTGTCTCATATTCTGCATATCATACGAGGTTCACCGGATCTACACCACTTGCAAGTGATGCAGCAAACGCCACAGCATATACCCCACTCATACTTGAGTCCCTGTGTCTGCTGACATTCATTATATTGCATATCAGCTTATCATCCTGGCAATTAGCAAGAGCATACAAGATAACTTCAGTAGATTTGGATGGTAATTTATGCCTGGTGTCGTATATGTTAATTTGTCCAGTTACTCCAATGTTGGAAACGGTGACCCAGTGACAATCATCAACTTGGATAATTTGAATAAATTCACCAATTGTAACTGGCCAGGAGAGGTCCCACTACAACGCTGGGTCATGAAGGCCTTCTACGCTTGGCACAGTTTGTTTGATGAGGTCACATGCAGATTTTATATGAAGGTCAGAGAGCTGTACATTTGTTCCAATGTTCATTATCTCGTCATCTGTTAAATAATTTAACATTGTCGAATGCGAAGCACTGTTATCACTCTCCTTATTGTTGCATTGGTGTGAGGAGTGGCAGTGATTGGTGCTGTTTATTTTTTCTTTAAATAGGGACATATATTTGTACTGCAGATACCAGTACAGTTGCACCGTTTCTTTATATATTTTATACTTGGGTTAGCAAGGCGAGACGCTTCTCTTAACGTGATACTGTTGGTATCAAACAGAAATAGTTTTTAAAGTATGTATCTTAATAAATTTGAATCATATATTATTTAACATCAACAAATTAGATTTCGAATGTTAAAACCAATTTCAACCAATTAAAGGATTTATCCTTTAATGTTAAAAATTGTTCAAACTGAAATAAATATATAACACTGTACAGTACAGTTGTGTTTGCCTGCCACAGTCTGCCACAACCTTGAGAGCACGGAGCCTCTCTCTACATTGGCGACCCAGTCTGGCTAAAACATTGCGGTACAGTAGAAACTCAAGACCAAGGTATTTGTATCTGGTAACATAGTCGAGCAGAGAGCCATCATCCAACTGCATTCTGCGAACGGCCCCACCCCGTCTGGGTGGGTGTCGGTTCAGGATCTTTGTTTTCTCTACTGAGATGACTAAGCATAGTTCCTGACATGTGTACAGTACAGAGTTCAGAACATTTTGGGTGTTGGTATACCCATTGGTGTGGATCAGTATATCATCCACATAGCTAATGATGTGTTCGCTGGACCTTCTAGTTACTAAGTTTAAAAGTGCATTGATTAACACATTGAACAGAGTACGACTGAGGACACCTCCCTGTGGAGTGCCAAGTTCAAAATCTCTCGTTACACGCCTATGCCCTTGGAACAGTACAGATGACTTCCTGTTGGATAGATAGCTTCTAATCCACCGTAGAAGCCATCCTCCAACATTCATTTTAGTAAGTTCTCTCAGAATAACGTGTGGGTTAGCAATGTCAAAGGCTGACTTAAGATCAAGGAAAGTGGTGTATGACCTATCAGTATGCAGGGTGAGGAATGTGGTAATACAGTGATGTACACTCTTTCCATGCATAAAGCCATATATCTGGGGAGACAACATGTTACTAATTTTGTAAAGGAGACGCTTGAGAACCATCCTCTCAAGACACTTACAGAGACAACTAGTGAGGGAGATTGGGCGAAAAGCACTCGGCTGGTTAGGTTTAGGAATGGGAATAATAAGACTGTTGGTCCATGACTTTGGAAGCTCCCCAGTTACATAGCTCATATTATATAATTGAAGCAAGGGATTCCCTGGAACTAGCAGAAGCATATGCAGTATGCCGTAAGTAACTCCATCCTCCCAGGGTGATGTAGGTTTTGAGTTGCGTGGTGACCACCGGCCAGGTCGGACGCTCCTGAGGTCTCTCCGCACTGGCTAGTGTTTACGTTGGGTGATTGCTGGTTTGCCCTGCTGGTGGTGGTTTGCCACTGGCAGGGTGACGTGTGACTTAGCCATGGGGTCTTCTCGCCCCCCAGTGAAGAGGACGTTGTCGGCTGGTCTGGCATTTACGGTGCCGGTGGACCATCCATTGGTTGGTGTCGCCCTGGTGGACGTGCTTCATGTGCAGCTGTCGGACCTGGTGGGCATCCAGCTGCTTCAGGGCAACCGTGCTGTGGTCAAGTTCCGCCTCCAGGCTGCCTTTCAGTCGTTTCTCGAGCGGTGTGAGGGGCGTGTTTACCCTCTCCCTGATACTGCTGGCTCCGTTAAGGTGGTGAATCTTAGTGTCACCTTGACGTCTGTGGCGGTGCATGGTGCCCCCTTCGAATTTCAGGACGACTTTTTCGAAGGGGGCACCATGCGACCTCCTGTTTCGAACGGTTTGGACGAACGAAACAGGACGACCTCCTGTTTCGAACGGTTTGGGACAGTGTTAAGTGTTCGTTGGAACAAGGTCGTTGCCGGGCACTGTGTTGGTATGCTTGACGGCTCCCGCACCCTGACAATGTCGCTGAAGTGTAGTGTACCGTCGTCGATGTCCGTGTTGGGGTACACGCTCCGCTGCCAGTATCGGGGTCAACCGCGCACCTGTTATCGGTGTGGTCACGAGGGTCATCTGGCTGCAGCGTGCGACGTGGGAGCAACTGGTCGGGTGCATGTTTTTCGTGCGGAGGATTTTCCGCCCCTGTTGCGTTCGGACGGTTCTGAGGATGGAGTGGGTGCTGTGCCTGAGGCGCCTGATTGCCTGTCTGCTGCTCCCCCTGTTGAGGCGAGTTCTACGGCCTGTGCGACACATCTGGTGCCTCCTGTGGCCCCTGGGGCTGTTGAGCCGGTGTGTGTGGGTGTCGGGCCGTCGCCTGAGCTGCGTGTTGTGCTGGATGTCCCGGTGGAGGTCCATGTCCCGCCCCCCCTTTGGATGTGATACCGGCTCCCGGGGACGCGGGTTCTGCTGTTTTGGAGGGGGTGCTTCAGCAAGGTGAGGTGCCTGCCGTGTCTGTGTGTGTTGACGACTGTAGTTCTGCTCTTTCCATCCCTTTGCAGAAGCATGCGCGTCGGTGTTCTGAGGCTGTGTCCCAGGATGATGTGGACAGTGTGGGTGATGTGGCCTCTGTGGACTCTTCGGACGGTGCTGGTGTGGCCTGTGTGGATGTGAAGATGGTGGCCGTGCCTGCGGAGCGGCCTGCTGGGAGTGGTGTGGTGCGGCTTGTCTCGAAGCGTTCGCGGCGGGCTCGGAGTGTGTCTCCCCTTCGTGGTGTGCCTTGGAGGAGGAGGGGGAGTATGGTGATCTGGCCCCCCCACCGAGGATGTTGGTGCTGTGAGGACTCCGAAGTTGCTACCTGTGCCTCTCCTCCTGCGTCTCCTGCTGTTGGATCTCCGCAGTGGGGGGTTGTCCCTGATGATCGGGACCTCGTCGTGATGTGTGGAAAGATTGCGCCGGGGGCCTCGGGTCCTGTGCCCGGTGGTGGGATCGTGACGCACCTGCATCCCTGCTGTATCCCCTCCTTCCTTGCTCCGGTCTGGGATTGTCTAGTCCCGTCTGCTGGGGTCGTGCCCTGGAGGGTCCGAGTTGGGCCTTATCGAATGCCCGGGTTGCTTCCGATCCCTGTGGTGCTCGTCACTATCTGGGTGTCGCGGGAGTAGTGTAATCGTGCCTTCCCATACCACTCCTTGTATGGAATCAGATAAGGAAATCAGAAGCGGGGTGCCACATGGTGTCACTCCATATTAGGTCATCTGGGGGGGGTAGAAGTGGTCAAGATAACTGATGTATATAGCGGTATGGATATGTTCATTTATACAGTCTTCCCATCCCACTCCTTGTATAGAAATCAGATAAGGAAATCAGAAGCGGGGAGCCACATAGTGCCACTCCATATTGGGTCATCTTGGTAGTAGTGGACAAGATAACTGATGTATATAGCGGTATGGATATGTTCATTTATACAGTAGTAGTAAGACAGTATATTTAAGTAAAAAAATGAATTTATTGTATACTAAACACGGGTGAGAGCCAGCCACACCCCGCCATGGGACGGGTGTAACAAAAAAAACAGGTTGGTCTGAGTAGAGGTGGGGTCCCCCACCCTCCCTCGTACTGTGTGGCCTTGAGTGAACCGTAAGAGGGTCAACGCCCTCCTGACACACTTATAGTATTTTAGAGGAATATATATAAACGTTCAAGGTTGAACTATCCCTCCGGGGCTATATATATATATATATATATATGTTCAGACCCATATCGTACTTGGTGACCTGGGGTGGACAGCCGTACCCTTCCTTGCACCTAATGGCCTTGACTTCACCCTTCTTATATAAAGATCATTTAAGGAGTATTAAAAATCAAAGAATTTATTAGGGAAAAGAAATAAGCCGTAAGTTTTATAGATTATATTAAACAAAGTACAGTAGGGTTAAACATAGTCAAATTGTAAGTCATCCACCCTCCCCTTATAATACTTCCCCACCAGATGACGCCTCCGCGCCCACAGGTCCGTTGTGGGGTCTTCCTCCCCCTCCTCCCCCTGGGATGAAGATGATGACTCATAGTCATCCCCCAGAGAGTGAATTGGGTGTAGTGATTCTTCCCCCCCAGGTATTGGACTACTGACGTCATAGGGTTCACTCTCGCTGGAGGGCTGTTGTCCTTCCGCTCCTTTCTGGATCAATGACGTCGCCACTTTCACTCTCGGGGGCATTCCCCGGGCATCCTGTGGTATGTCTGGGTGTCCATACGCTAGACTGGAGTATTTGTTGAGGTAAAAGCGCTTATCATCAAATGCGCTGAGCCTTTCTTAGAATTAAAAACAGTTGACATTTGCCCCGCCACATTCCTAATTTGTGAATAATGGAAAGTATTTACTACTCCATTACTGTGTGTAGGGTCTCTTTAAAGTGGCTATGTGTTAAAGATCTTTGCACAGCGCGAGGAATACCCTTAGCGGTGATGGAATTTGAATTATCGTGCAAAAGCACACTATACATTTTGGGCTTAAGTGCTACAACTTCAAGGATGTGTCTGTCTGAAACTTCTGACTTTAAAAGTCCTAGAACGCCTTTTTTAGACGGGTCATATAAAGGGTGAGTTACAGGAAAGTTACTCGTATCTAACCATGATCTAAGGGGTTCTTTCCCATCTCGTCAAAGACATCTTCGCTGAGTAAGCTAAATATGAAGCTGTCTGTATCACTATACTGCAGTTGTACTCTATCTGAATAGTGCCCCTTAAGTACTCGGTACCAAAAATGGTACAGGCTGTATTTTGCTAGCTCAAGAATCTGGAACCCAATGTAATTAGGATGAGTAATTTTAATGAATGGTCTGGAACTGACAGACAATAATTTATTGTCACCTAAATGCACCATTCGTTTAAAGCGTGGATTCTTCACCTCCCGTAAAAAGGCTCTAGCAGAAGTCACTAGTTTGGTGTCAATGGCATAGCGGGCTGGGTTCAGTAGTGTTTTACCGAACACACTGTTAGTCAGCAACTTAAACAGTGTTTTCCTATCGTTACTGGAGGAGGCATTTCTATTGTTAACGTTTGTGTTAACAAACCCCGCCATAAAATCAGATTGATGGAACTCATAAATTGCATGAATAGTCTGTACTTCAAGACCTATCTCAATAAATAGCTGTAAAAGGTGAAGTGATATGAAATATTGTTGTTTGGGCAGATGATCACCAACCAGTTTAATATTTTTTTTAGGGAGTTTTGTAATGTTATTTGTTTCCAGAAGCCCCTTACTAAATGGGGAGATATCCATCATACTTATTCCCCTATGGTGTAAACAAAGGGGTAGATCGTCTGTTAGTCTAGCTATTTCAGGTCTTATGTGTTTGGTGTCAATTAAGAGCCAGTAGCCTTTGTTAGAAGAGAATGGCTGTTCTGTCATTATTATTTCCCTTCACTAATGAAGGAGTTCATCTCATCAGATGTATAGTCTCCTTAGTCCCCCATAGGGCAATTTAGTCATACAANCTTGCCTTACCACAGATTATCAGACAGAGCACTCTTTTTTTTTTTTCCTTTTTTATATAAGTTAAATGTATGTGGCCCAGCATTGACACCTGCTATTTGGAAGACTGCCGACCACCATTTCCAACACGTTACTGTCACAATATATATATATATATATATATATATATATATATATATATTATATATATATATATATATATATATATATATATATATATATATATATATAAGTATATATATTATATATATATATATATTATATATATATATAATATATATATATATATATATATATATATAATATATATATATATATATTATATATATATATATATATATATATATATATATAATATATATTATATATATATATATATATATATATATATATATATAAAAGGCCACAGGGATAGAGTCTCGTCAGATGTAGACATCATTGTTTATCAACGTACCTGTGGATGAAACAATCGGGAAGATAGCGGACAAAGTGTATCGTGATCCAGCTTGTACTCCTCTTGACATGCCAGAAAATCATATTTATGAAACTACTCCAACCTTACAATAAAGAGGCAACCGTCTCGAGCCCAGATGGGCACATGTATAAGCAAGTGGATGGAGTCGTTATGGGTTCTCGCCTAGGTGTCCTGCTTGCGAACTTCTACATGGGTACCATCGAGCAAGTCTTAGTTAACATGGACTTAAAATCCGCCATATACTGCAGGTATTGCAGGTATGTTGACAACATTTATATGCAGGTATCTGATGCCAGACGTCTGCAGGAGCTGAAGAAGGCATTTGAGCTTAATTCTGAGTTGAGTTTCACTTACGAGATGGAGAAGGGTGGGAAGCTACCCTTTCTAGATGTAACAGTCACTGAAAGGAGAGGAGGCTTCCACACTGCAGACTACACTAAGGAAACAAACATAGAAATGTGCCTCAATGCCAATAGTGACTGCCCAGACAGGTACACGAGGAGTGTTGTCAACGCTTACATCGACCATGCTCTCAGTCACAGCTCAGGATGGAAGCAAGTCGATGAAGAACGCTGTAGGGTAAGGCAGGTCCTAGTCAACAATGGCTTCTCTAATGGTTTTGTTGAAGACATCATAAAAAGAAAGGTAAAACGCTATGCAACCTCTGAGGAGTCAACTAACATCACATGTACCCCCTATTAGACTATTTTACTAGAACTTCTTTTCGACGGCTCATAAAATGGAGGAAAGGGTCCTGAAAGATATTGTGATAGGAACATTATCCCTATAGACATAAATCAGAAAATACAATTGACAATTTACTCTAAAACAAAAAAACGGCCAATCTACTCATGAAAAACTCTCCAGATACCAAGCAGATCTCCTTAAAGAAAACCAACGTCGTCTATGCCTTCGAATGCCCACTTGGGGACTGTATGCCCTAAAGAACACAGTATATAGGCAAGACAACAACAACGTCTCTTTCCAGGCGATTAACAATGCATAAATAACAGGGCTCCATCAAGGAACATATAATCTCTTCTCACAACCAGACCATCACCAGAGAAATCTTAACAAACAACACAGAAATCATCGATAGATACAGCGGTAGCAGAAGGCTCGACATCTGCGAGGCACTACACATCAAAAAGTCAACACCAGCAATCAACAGCCAATTAATTCACAACTATATTCTACCCACTTCAAAACCCCAAACCAATATAGAAGCATCAAGTGGAAGTATGGGCCAATAGGCTTTCTGCAGTTAATTCCATTCTTGTTTTTATACCCATTGGTTCGTGTTCTTTCATCTCAGCAAACACAAAACGTTGTGCACACCTTCATCAAAGTTTCAACATGGTTGTGGGGAGAGGTAAGTTTCATGTATGGTTCAACAAGCACATGAGCAACCTTTAACCTACGAATGGCAAAAGTATTTCTTTATGTAATACAACAAATGCTGCCCTTTCTTACGCTAGTTTCATCTTTATTTACTAAAAAAATATTTTGTTCATGTTTAAATATTAATTTTATGTACATTATACACATAAATTGTGAATGCTGTGACTTGGTTGTGTGATAGGTGTGCAAAACATTTAATTTTTATTATGATCTTGCTAAAAAAGTGTTTTTATAACCCTGTTTGCTAAATGCTGTATTCAGTAATACTGTTTTTATGTTTATATTATATTTTGGTACTTTATGTATAATACATCAACATAAATAGAAAATGTTGCTGCATAGGTGTATGAAGGACACACGCAACATTTAATCTACCATTTTTTCTAATAATAGAAAAAATCCTAAAAAAAATTCTAATAATAGAAAAAACTCTAATAAAAATTAGAGTGCATCAAAATACCTCTTTATCACATGCATCTGTATTATAGTAGATTTTACATTAAATATCACTGAAGAACAAATAGGTGAGTACAACTAGGCAAGTACAACAACATGAGTGCAACTAGGAGAGTACACGTAGCTAGGTGAGTACACCTTGGTGCACACTGTCTGATGGATACAAGTAGCTGAGTACAACTGCATGAGAGCAACTAGGGGAGTGCATGTTGGTGAGTGCAACTACACGAGAACAACTAGGTAAGTGCATGTAGGTGAGTACAACTACACAAGAACAGCTAGGTGAGTGCATGTAGGTGAGTACAACTCACCATGCAACACCTCAGAACTACAGAAGTCAAGGAACAGGAGGGGAAGGGGAGTATGGAAGTGCATCTATACTGCACTTAGGGAAAAGAGGAAGGAGTAGGGCGAGGAGGAAGGAGGAAGGCGAGGAGGAAGGAGGAGAAGGGCAAGGAGGAAGGAGGAGGAGGGCGAGGAGGAAGGAGGAGGAGGGCGAAGAGGAAGGAGGAGAAGGGCGAGGAGGAGTAGGGCGAGGAGGAAGGAGGAGGAGGGCGAGGAGGAAGGAGGAGGAGGGCGAGGAGGAAGGAGGAGGAGGGCGAGGAGGGAGGAGGAAGGAGAAGTAGGGCGAGAAGGAAGGAGGAGGAGGAGGAGGGCGAGGAGGAAGGAAGAGAAGGGCGAGGAGGAAGGAGGAGGAGGGCGAGGAGGAAGGAAGAGAAGGGCGAGGAGGAAAGAGGAGTAGGGCGAGGAGGAAGGAAGAGGAGGGCGAGGAGGAAAGAGGAGGAGGGCGAGGAGGAAGGAGGAGGAGGGCGAGGAGGAAGGAGGAGAAGGGCGAAGAGGAAGGAGGAGAAGGGCGAGGAGGAAGGAGGAGTAGGGCGAGGAGGAAGGAGGAGTAGGGCGAGGAGGAAGGAGGAGTAGGGCGAGGAGGAAGGAGGAGTAGGGCGAGGAGGAAGGAGGAGTAGGGCGAGGAGGAAGGAGGAGTAGGGCGAGGAGGAAGGAGGAGTAGGGCGAGGAGGAAGGAGGAGTAGGGCGAGGAGGAAGGAGGAGTAGGGCGAGGAGGAAGGAGGAGTAGGGCGAGGAGGAAGGAGGAGTAGGGCGAGGAGGAAGGAGGAGGAGGGCGAAGAGGAAGGAGAAGAAGCTCGACGAGGAAGGAGGAGTAAGGCGAGGAGGAAAGAGGAGTAGGGCGAGGAGGAAGATGGAGGAGGAGGGCGAGGAGGAAGGAGGGCGAGGAGGAAGGAGGAGTAGGGCGAGGAGGAAGGAGGAGTAGGGCGAGGAGGAAGGAGGAGGAGGGCGAGGAGGAAGTGGAGGAGGGCGAGGAGGAGGAGGAGGAGAGCGAAGAGGAAGGAGGAGAAGGGCGAGGAGGAAGGAGAAGGAGGGCGAGGAGGAAGAAGGAGGAGGAGGGCGAGGAGGAAAGAGGAGGAAGGAGGAGGAAGGAGGAGGAGAGGAGGAGGAAGGAGGAGGAGGGCGAGGAGAAGGAAGAGTAGGGCGAGGAGGAAGGAGGAGGAGGGCGAAGAGGAAGGAGAAGGGCGAGGAGGAAGGAGGAGTAGGGCGAGGATGAAGAAGGAGGAGGAGGGCTAGGAGGAAGGAGGAGGAGGGCGAGGAGGAAGGAGGAGGAGGGTGAGGAGGAAGGAGGAGGAGAGTGAGGAGGAAGGAGAAGGAGAGCCAAGAGGAAGGAGGAGAAGGGCGAGGAGGAAGGAGGAGGAAGGAGAAGGAGGGCGAGGAGGAAGAAGGAGGAGGAGGGCGAGGAGGAAAGAGGAGGAAAGAGGAGGAGGGCGAGGAGGAAGGAGGAAGAGGGCGAGGAGGAAGGAGGAGTAGGGCGAGGAGGAAGGAGGTGTAGGGCGAGGAGGAAGGAGGAGGAGGGTGACGAGGAAGGAGGAGAAGGGCGAGGAGGGAGGAGGAGGGTGAGGAGAAAGGAGGAGGAAGGCGAGGAGTAAGAAGGAGGGCAAGGAGGAAGGAGGAGGAGGGCGAGGAGGAAGGAGGAAGGCGAGGAGGAAGGATGAGGAGGGCGAGGAAGGAGGAGTAGGACGAGGAGGAAAGAGGAGGAAGAGGAGGGCGAGGAGGAAGGCGAGGTGGAAGGAGGAGGAGGGCGAGGAGAAAGGAGGAGGGCGTGGAGGAGGATGAGGAAGAAGGAGGAGGCGAGTAGGAAGGAGGAGGAGGACGAGGAGGAAGGAGGAGGAGAGCGAGGAGGAAGGAGGAGGAGGGGGAGGAGGAAGGAGAGGTGGAATGAGGAGGAAGGAGAGGTGGAATGAGGAGGAAGGAGAGGTGGAATGAGGAGGGCAAGGAGGAAGGAGAGGTGGAATGAGGAGGGCAAGGAGGAAGGAGGAGGAGGGCGAGGAGTAAGGAACAGAACGAGGAGGAAGGAGAAGAAGGAGGGCTAGGAGGAAGGAGGAGGAGGGCGAGGAGGAAGGAGGAAGAGTAGAAGATAGTGGAGCTCGAGGAGGAATTAAAGAGGAGGAGGAGGAGGAGGAGGAAGAGTTGGAAGAAGAAGGGGGTCGAGGCAGAGGAGGAAGGAGGATGAGGCATGCCTGAGGAAGATCTGGGAACATCCAGCTGTTCAATCTGCCTTAAGACAAAGACAATGCTAATGAAATTTATACCACCAAGAGCACCATGGCATGGTAGTGCTATGATAGGATGTTGGGAACAGTGAAGTGCTGCTAAAGCAATATCTTACACAGCCACAAAATAGACTTCCAAGAACTGTAAACCGTAGATGCTGAAATAGAATCCAGAGTCAATAAACGACAACTGACTTATCTCTCAGATGATCACTCATAACATGAGTCTATCATTCCAGCTCATCTAATGACCTGGAATGCGGGACCTCTGGCACATATAATGTTCCTAGTGGATGAGGATCCCATGTTCCTCGTCCACATGAAAATGATCATTCTTACGTTGATGAAGGTGACTTGGTTCAGAGTTACAAACATCTTTTTCGAGTTATCAGTCGGTGGAATGATGTTTGGATGAGAGAATATCTCTGTGTGAGAATCACTTCAAGGCTACTGCTCTGTACAAAAAAATTACACTACAACCATGTGATGCTGTTCTGGTGGACTGTGATGGCCTACGCTTAAAGTGACCATATTATTTCTGTCCATTCATATCGCCAGGGAATCTTGAGGTTAGTTAAAGTACAGTACAAAGACACTACTACTATTACAACAATTGATTAATTAGTAGCTCTGAAATTCGTAGAGGAGCAAAGTATGAAGAGACCTCCAGAATCTATGACTCCAATACGAGACATGCGATCTATACGTTCTACTGCACAATGTTGCAACCAAAAATTACAACAATTTTAGTCATTAAATTGTAAAGACGAAAAATAAGGTGTCCAGACAGTCTTAAACAGTGAACTAAGACCCATGTTTCTTCCCCCTGGAATTATGTGGGAATTTTTTCCCACCCACTTCATTAAATTACTGTATCATAAATTTATATTTTAACCTTCAGGTTTGAGGATTCATCTTCATTTGAGCTTAGATGACCAGTTATATTTTATCAACTTTAAACTGAATAATTACTAATTTTCTGTTAGAATAACATTATTTATTACGATAATAAAAGGACTGATGCAACGTTTGTGACGTCGGTCCACTCCACGTCATCACTAGGGTTGAATAACTAAATTAATAATTTTAGCTCTCATAATTGAATAACCCCAGCGTGTATAACTTCAAACACTTCACACTTTCCTAAGTGAGAGGTGGGACCAAAGAGCCAAAACTCCACTCCCGCAAGCACAACTAGGTAAGTGCCCTAATATAAATATCTAACTTAATTTGCTCCTGTGAGGATTTGAAGTAATCTGCCTCTCTCCCGAATAAATAAAAATTAACTAACAAGAATACTAGAGGGAGGAGGAGGAGGAGGAGGAAGCCACCATTGTTGTGGATCGCTAGTTACGACGTGTAGTTCAACTACTGTGTCTGTTTTATTTGCCCACCTGTTGATGCCTAACATCGCACTTAAATATGCCAACTGATACCAAAGATTTCACGACTGTTCTAATGAATACCAGCTGTTTCCAGCTCGCAATATGCTAAGTATAACCTTATGTGTAATGACCATTATCCTACATAGGTAGGCATAATGGTCATTATGCCTACCTATGTAGGTGTAATGACCTATGTAGGCCTATGTAGGCAACTATTTAGGCAACTATGTAGGCCTATGTAGGCAACGATGTAGGCATATGTAGGCAATTGAGTTTGACTATGCTGAGTGAATACCAACAATCACAGGTAAGCAATGAGGATTAATTTCTAACCAGTATTGGTTATAAGTGAATTAGTAGTATTAAATTCCTGTTGTTCTCCCACTAATGATCAAACCACCAGCAGATGCAACTACAGAAACGACGAGAGAGAGCAGCCATTTTAACCAGGAGGTTGACTCCGGCCCACAGATGAGACCACTCGAGACGCTGGGACACAGATCTCCTAAACCTAAGCTGTTCACAACCATTGACTAATAACTAAAACTGTTGGCTGGCCTGACCGCCAGGGAGTCTAGACGTGGTCGCCAAGTGCTCCCCAGTCGTTGATAGGCGTTCCGTGTGGGAGCGTGTTGTTGAGTCGGCGCCATGAGGACACCCCCTCCCCCCTATTCGCCGCTCTGAGACCGTGGGTCTGGAATTTTCTGGACGTGCGTCTTACCTAGCCCTTGAGATTGTCCTGTTGGATATGCTGCATGTGTGTGTTGCCGATGTGTACGGGCTCCAACTGCTGTCCACCCATCGTGCACTTGTTAAGTTTATCTCCGCTGCTGTCTATAGAGACTTCGTGGCCCGTTATGATGGGCGCTCTCTTCCTTTCTCTGGGGATGGTGGCACAATCTCTGACCGGTGCTGCTCGGTAACGTATGTGGCCCTGCATGGTGTGCCGTTTGAATTCACAGAGGCTTTGCTTCGACGGTATTTTGGCCAGTTTGGGACTGTCATTTCCATCCGGATGAACTCCGTCTCTGCCGGCAGGTGGCGTGGTGTCTCGTGTGGGACCCAGACTCTCGGCCTGCGGCTCAAGTCTCCTATTCCCTCTGCAGTGACCTTGATGGGCTACACTATGCAGGCGTTCTACGCAGGACAGCCTCGACAATGTTTTCGTTGTGGCATTGAGGGGCATCTGGCAGCTGATTGCGCTGGGGTCGCGGCTGCACCTGTTAATTTGTTCCAGGACAAGGATTTTCCCCCGTTGGTGGCGCAGGACCTGTCGCATCGTGATGGCGTGGGTGGGGAGGTTCCCCTGCCGCCTGCTGACCCGGTGGTGGCTGTTGGCCCAGCATGTGTGGACGGTGGTTTGCACGACGAGGTGGTGGTGTGTGCGGCTCTGCCCCTGCAGTCTGTCTTGTCGCTTCCAATGGTTTCTGCACCTGTTTCCGACTCTGCACCTCTGTTGCCTTCGTCGTCTCACCAGGCTCCCTCACCTGTGATGGACCCTTCCCCTCCTGCGGCCACGCCTGTTCCTTCTCCTGTCTCCTCTGTGGGTGGCGGTCTCGTCCCCCGTGTTGTTGAGGGTGACATTCTGCGATGTCGTGCTAACCCGGTTGTGGGGCAGCCTACCGCTGGCTCTTTTCGGGTGCCTCCTGCAGGGGGTGACAGCTCCGATGATCAACGGCCTGTCCCCAAGCGTTCACGTACGGATGAAGGTGCTTCGCCTCCTCGTTCATGGGCAGAGGAATGTAAGGATGCGGCGAGTGTTGATGTTTCTTCTGCAAGCTGTTCCTCTGTGGAGTGCGAGGATGGTGTGTCTGGTGCTGGTGTGGGCCCTGGTGTGGCACCTGCTGTGAGGGTGGGGTCCAGTGTGGAGCTGGTACCTCTTGCTTTGGGTGCGTCGCCCGCGTCGGATGGTTCCGGTTCCCCGTGGGGGGTGGTTCCCCCTTGCAAAGTTGAGAGCGGATGTAGCGACCTGGTGATGGTATTGAAGACAGCTGCATGCTCTGAGGGCTCCGTGCCCCCTCCCCCGTCCCCTGTTTCGTTGGCGGCGGTTATGCTGCCCCACACGTCTCCGGCCATTTCTTCTGTGTCTCCTGCTTTGTCGGGGGCGGTGTTGCCGCCACGGCAGCCTCCGCCTGCTGTTCCGGTGTCTCCTGCTTCCTTGGCGGCGGTGTTCCTGCCTCCCAAGTCGGGTTCTTCGTCTTCGGTGTCCTGTAGTTGGGGGCGACCGCTTCCGCCGGATGTGGTGATCCCTGAGTATATGGAGTACCCGCGATGTCGTGAGGGCAGTTCACCTACCGAACTGGAGTATTTAATATGGGAGGCTTATAAGCGGAAGTATCCATCATAGAAGTTTCCTGAGAAATATCCTCCTCGTTGACTGTTGTGTGTTGTGGGGTTGCTTCCGCGTGGGTGCATGGGTGTGGGGTGGGGTTACATGTGTGTGTCTAGGTCGTGGGGGTTTTGTTTTCCGGTTCCTGCGTGTTCCGGTTTTTTTATGCTTCTGGTTTGCTTGTGTGGGGTTTGCATGTAATTGTGTCTTTCTGTATATGTTCTGTGTGATTGGGTGTGGTTTTATACTTCCAGCTCTGTGTGTAGTATGCGTGGCTGGTTGTGCTATTGTGCTGCTGTAGTGGTGTGTTTAGTGTGGTGGTGGTATATGTTTTGTACTTGTGTTCATACGGCCATTTGGTCGTTTGCATGTTTTTTGTGCCTTTTGCTTGTTTTTTGTACTTACGATTCCCTGTGTGGTTCTGTTTTCTGTTATTAATGCCTTGTGTCCAGTACTGCTTTTAGCTTGTCTTATGTGCCCGTGTTGGGGTTTGTTATATGCTTTGTATCATGTGTATTTTACTTTTGATTATTCTTGTGTTTGGGTTCTTTGACTGTTGTATTACTGTGTACTGTATTGTGTATCATGTATGTACTCATGTTTTCTTGTATATGGTTTTCTGTTTGTACTTTGTAGTTTTCTTTTATCAATTAAGTCAATGGGGGTTCACAACCCCCATTGACTAATAAGTAAATACATAGAGCAGGAAATTAAATAAGTTAAATTAAATAAATGTATATATCAATATTTAATTTCTATTTATAAAGAAACAGTTAATCCTGCTCCATCCCAGTTAATACTAACACTATTAACCCCCCACTGTGGAATTGTGTGAAACTCATAATCACTCTGTCCCGTTGTTCTGATGACCTGTTTGGGAAAATGGCGACCAGGGTGGTCAGGTGCCCTCACGTATGTGGCTGCTTCCCTCTCTCTTACAAATTGCGTCGCTTTTCGCTCATGTGCACTATGGCCAAAAACTGCTGTGTTGAAATTTTCACAAAAAAGGTAATTAATTTTCCAGATGAAATGGACCCAAAGCAGCAAGTTTTGGGCTAAAACGTCATGAAAACCATTAATTTAGTGTCCTCTCCTAACTTAAAAGACTAAGCCAGATGACCCCCAAACAGAAAACGAGACAGTACGTCACTTTCGCGAGCCGCTTGTATTTTCTTTTATGGTAATTGTTAGCCTTAGTGCGCATACAAGCGAAAAGCGACGTAATTAGTTGCTCCTCTTACTACTGAAGAAGAGTAGAACAAACGAAATCCTTTTAGCTCCTTTTTCTCATTTTGCTGTTTTTTTTCCACTCATCTATTATCATTGTTTGTGACCGTCTCTTGCATCCATAGATGTCATGAGCCAATTTCTTCTCTCCCGCTTATTCTGCCCTGCTCTTAAACCATTTCTTACTAATTTTCGGTCTGCTTTAGTGATATCTTATTGCCTATAACTTCGACTCTGTTTCTTAGAAAAACCCTCAGTGAACAAGTGCCCCCCCCCTCCCTCGTCTCCAACAGCATACTTACAAGTGAACAAGTGCTCCCCCCTCCCTCCCTCGTGTTCAACAGCATACTTACAAGTGAACAAGTGCTCCCCCCCCCTCCATCGTGTCCAACAGCATATTTACAAGTGAACAAGTGCTCCCCCCCCTCTCTCGTGTCCATCAGCATACTTACAAGTTAACAAGTGCTCTCCCCCCTCCCTCGTGTCCATCAGCATACTTACAAGTTAACAAGTGCTCCCCCCCTCCCTCGTGTCCATCAGCATACTTACAAGTTAACAAGTGCTCTCCCCCCCCCCTCCCTCGTGTCCATCAGCATACTTACAAGTTAACAAGTGCTCCCCCCCTCCCTCGTGTCCAACAGCATACTTACAAGTTAACAAGTGCTCTCCATCCCCTCCCTCGTGTCCATCAGCATACTTACAAGTTAACAAGTGCTCCCCCCATCCCTCGTGTCCAATAGCATTCTTAATTAAATTATCTGATCAGCCGAATGATGAGATCCAGCATAGTGCTTATGAAAAATACAGATTTACTTAAATTTGAATTTCGTGAATGTCTTAAAGTTGCGTACAATTATAAGTATGGGTTCCTGCAGGCGATACTACCGGAATGTAACCACCGAATGATGGATTTCTGTACCTCTTTGAGGTGTAGTTCTCCCGCCTGCAGCAACAGGAGTACAAAACTTGCTTTTAAATTTTTTTATTAAATTAAATTTGAAACTTGGTTTCGAGCTTATCTGGCAAATCAATTGTCACAAACACTCCAATTGGGATTTTGTTATTACCCTCTCGGAGAGACAACTTGATAATAACGTGACTACTGCACTAGAATATGTCTTGAGTTTTTCCAACGTCCAATTTAAAGATTAATTATACAGATATTACAAAAGGCTTCTGCAATCTTGAAAAGTATAGTGAGATCTCAACTGATAGTATTAACATTTAAACATAATAACATAAGAATAAAGGTAACTGCAGAAAACCTATTGGCCCACATGAGGCAGCTCCTATTTATAACCACCCAATCCCACTCATATACATGTCCAACCCATGTTTGAAACAATCAAAGGACCGTACCTCCACCACGTTACGCAGTAATTTGTCACACAAATCAACAACCCTGTTACCGAACCAGTTGTTGGAAATTTCCAAGACATAATCACTTAACGTTTAGTACTTTAAGAAGAATTTGTGTACTAACCATTATATTTTACTAAGATTACTAATCAGTAGAGTAATAATTTTAATACATTTCCTACTACATAATAATCACGCCAAGTTTTACATTGCTATTTTTTTGTCCCCTAACTCCCCATGCCACTTCGGGGGGTGGGGGGGG
Organism: Procambarus virginalis; assembly: GCA_020271785.1. Classification (NCBI taxonomy): domain Eukaryota; kingdom Metazoa; phylum Arthropoda; class Malacostraca; order Decapoda; family Cambaridae; genus Procambarus; species Procambarus virginalis. The sequence goes on along the minus strand of WNGS01160602.1, from coordinate 27,683 downwards.
TATAAGGTGTATATGTAGCTTCAGGGCACCAATCCCCCCAGCCACAGGGCATAGCGAGAAGGCAGCCCTAAGCATACCTAATTCCCTATCAAACACAAACTAAAATACACATAAATGGCAGATCTCATCACAACCCACAAGAGTTAAGATGATACTAATAATACACAATAATAACCTGAAAAAACAAACAAACATTAAATGGAAAATTCTTTTGTATTTGTTTTTTTCTTATATGGGACACAGCACACAAAGGAAGAGGTGCGCAGTATATCATTAAAAAATAACTAACGCCTTAATACCTTATTCTTTGATACGCATTAGTATCTAATTTATTGTGCAAGTAATGCATTAGTTTCTTTGTCGTATTATATTTGAATATATTGTAAACTATGTATATAATAGTACTTTGTACTGTTATATACAATATACATATGAGAATAGTTATGAAATAATGCAACCTCTTAGGCTGCTACCAAACATAACTAGCCAGAAAACATTTAACATTTATTAAAAAATATATGTTTGGAAGTTAAATCGACTTCATAGGACAATAGTTTTGTTATATATACTCGTTATTCGTTGACATGCGTTCGCTACTTAAACTACCATGTACTGTACTTATGTAAAATCTCCCATGTCTCTTCACTCATCTCACCGAACCCTACAAGCTCTGTGATATATTGTTTAATTAATTGAGATTCACAAATAAAGCTTATAATTATATATGTTATCAAAAGGGCAGAGCTTAGTTTAGTTCATTTATTATGCACCCCATACCCATCCTATGGGCGATAGTGGAGCGTTACAGAGGCACATAATGGGCTCAGGGACTGAGCCCCACAATTCATATAACCAAGCAAGTTACAATCTTGATAAGCTAGTTACAAGAGTCAATGCACATCGTCACATCAACAATGGGCTCGAGACCGACCACAAGTACAGTTTATAATTTAAGCAACTGACATATATGGAGGGCTATAGTGTCACAATTGATATGTTTATCCTACACATAACCCCCTCTTCCCCCATCCAATGGGCAGCGGTGGATAGGTTACAATCAAGTCGTTTTTTGCGTTTTATTCAGAGATTAGATCTTATTGGGTGAGGAAAGATATTTATATTTTAAAGAAGACTTCTTGACTGATGCTCTCCATTGATGGAAAATATACAACCTTTTGAAAATCAATGATCTAGATATTGATCTAGATATTGTACTTAACGAAAGTATTTATGTCATCAGAAAAGTAGAAATATAGGCTACATTTAAAATCCTTTGTCATAAATGTAACTGAAGTGAAAACGAAGATATATGCGTTTTGATGGTTACTTGATGGCTAGCTCTGAGAGTGTGAAGCCCTGCACACCAGCCAATAAATTGTATAATTAGTTTCCATATATTTTAATTAATCTTAAAAATCTATATGTCAGAAGAAAGGAAGATGTAGCCGTTAATGTGACAACATTTAAAAATATATATCTCTTAAGCTAAATAAATAATACCACCTTATCGCCGGTGTCCGGACACATGAAAACTACCTAGGTATCAGTATCCAGCCAGGCGTGGATCACAGGCTGCACAATACTGATAAATTATGTAATGCACTACTTGTGGTCGATCTCGAACCCAATTATGATGTGACGACTTATAGTGAATTTTGTAACTAGCTCATCAAGATTGTATCATGCTTAGCTAAATGAATTGTGGGGTTCGGTCCATTCATTTTCTTTCTTTATTATGCACCCCCATAATACCCATCCCGTGGGCGGTGGTGTAAAGGATTACAGATGCACATAACCGGTTCAGGAACTGGACCCTCTAGTTCGTTTAGCTAAGCAAATATCAATCTTTTGACGCTAGTTACAAAATTATTAATGTACACATACTTATGCATACATGTACATATACATACGTATACATATATACATACACATACATATTTAATCACCCACACAAATACACAATTCAGTAATCTTTTGTGTCACAAGTGATTCAACAAGAGGCTCACAACAGTCACTATACAAGGCACTTTACATCTATGAGGAGTCGCATAGTTACTAGTCTTGCTCCACACCCACCCAACTGGGCGGCAGCTTTACAGTCATGTGCTCCACACCCACCAAACTGGGCGGCAGCTTTACAGTTACCTGGTGTTATTCTTCACCTATATCTTTTCCTGGTTAATCCCTATTTACATTATGCAGTTCAGGTTTCGTCGCCATACTATAGTTTTTAGTTTAGTTAATTTATCACATAATGGGTTCAGGGACTGAAAACACAACTTATTTATCTAAGCAAGTTACAATCTTGAGGAGCTAGCCACAAAATTCATAACACATCGTCACATCAACAACATGGGTTCGAGATCGACCACAAGTACAGTTTCTAAATTAAGCAAATGCCGTATGTGGAGAGCTAGTACGTGTCACAATTGATATGGTTGTCCTGCACATTTCCACAGTAGTTTGCTTGGGTTCTTTTAATTATCTTAGATATCATTGAAGAGAACCTCCTAGGTACTATACTGTATATATGCTGGTAAGAAGTATAATAATCCTGAGAAATCGTGTAAATTATGTTGTACGAGTGCTTCCAGTTAAGTAACATAGTTCATTTGTGTGCGCGTGCTTGAAGAGGAAATGTTATCCCCCCCCACCCCCCATTGTAAATATTTGTGGGTTTCAGACCATACGACCGCGGCTTACCCTCGCCGCGGTCGAGGGTAAGAACACCGGATGTATACCCAGTATTACAAGTAAACATTAGCAATAACAATTATGGAAAGTTCCTTCACCTATATATAGACAAGAGACTGAACTTCAGCACCCACATACAACACATAAGGGGAAGCTCTGAGAGAGAGAGAGAGAGGGAGAGTAAAAATATCCACTGAGGTCTGATTAAGTCCTTTTGGGGACCTTAATCATTAGGACGTCCAACGATTAACGCAAAGTGAAGCGTATTCAGATGGTATATTGACAACATTCAGCATATCTCATAATGACCTAATAGTACTTGGTGCACAAATACCTTTTCCAAAGGAATCGCAAAACATAATTAAACACAACTGTACCGTACAGTGTTATATATTTATTTCAGTTTGAACAATTTTTAACCATTAAAGGATAAATCCTTTATTTGGTTGAAATTGGTTTTAATATTCGAAATCTAATTTGTTGGTGTTAAATAATATAAGGTTCAAATTTATTAAGATACATACTTTAAAAACTATTTCTATTTGAAATTTAAATAACATAAAAAGAGTACAGAATATAACAAATACCGATTATATAAAAGACCTGACACTTGCAGCACTTAATTATGCTATTGTAACACATTGAAAGTAACAACATTATTTGATTCAGCAAAGCATTTGGTAAGGTTATAATATATAATAATAATAATAAATAATAATAATAATAATAATAATAATAATAATAATGTAATAATTAAGTATTTTAAATTATAATTCACAACTTGCTAGCGCACAAGAAACAAATCCACGAATCATCATTACATTCTGTAACACCTACACATGATCCATGGTGCCAAATATTGCAACGGTCACAGCATACCATCAGCTTCAAATCATTTGGCTTTCTGCAAATGCAGACGTACATTTCCATCGAGCATGTCCGGATGATTCGTTTTCTTCTCAGTGTCTGAGCTGCAAGTAATGAGATGAGACACTTTCCTTTAAAGTTCTCTTGAAGATGTTGTCTCATATTCTGCATATCATACGAGGTTCACCGGATCTACACCACTTGCAAGTGATGCAGCAAACGCCACAGCATATACCCCACTCATACTTGAGTCCCTGTGTCTGCTGACATTCATTATATTGCATATCAGCTTATCATCCTGGCAATTAGCAAGAGCATACAAGATAACTTCAGTAGATTTGGATGGTAATTTATGCCTGGTGTCGTATATGTTAATTTGTCCAGTTACTCCAATGTTGGAAACGGTGACCCAGTGACAATCATCAACTTGGATAATTTGAATAAATTCACCAATTGTAACTGGCCAGGAGAGGTCCCACTACAACGCTGGGTCATGAAGGCCTTCTACGCTTGGCACAGTTTGTTTGATGAGGTCACATGCAGATTTTATATGAAGGTCAGAGAGCTGTACATTTGTTCCAATGTTCATTATCTCGTCATCTGTTAAATAATTTAACATTGTCGAATGCGAAGCACTGTTATCACTCTCCTTATTGTTGCATTGGTGTGAGGAGTGGCAGTGATTGGTGCTGTTTATTTTTTCTTTAAATAGGGACATATATTTGTACTGCAGATACCAGTACAGTTGCACCGTTTCTTTATATATTTTATACTTGGGTTAGCAAGGCGAGACGCTTCTCTTAACGTGATACTGTTGGTATCAAACAGAAATAGTTTTTAAAGTATGTATCTTAATAAATTTGAATCATATATTATTTAACATCAACAAATTAGATTTCGAATGTTAAAACCAATTTCAACCAATTAAAGGATTTATCCTTTAATGTTAAAAATTGTTCAAACTGAAATAAATATATAACACTGTACAGTACAGTTGTGTTTGCCTGCCACAGTCTGCCACAACCTTGAGAGCACGGAGCCTCTCTCTACATTGGCGACCCAGTCTGGCTAAAACATTGCGGTACAGTAGAACCTCAAGACCAAGGTATTTGTATCTGGTAACATAGTCGAGCAGAGAGCCATCATCCAACTGCATTCTGCGAACGGCCCCACCCCGTCTGGGTGGGTGTCGGTTCAGGATCTTTGTTTTCTCTACTGAGATGACTAAGCATAGTTCCTGACATGTGTGTAGTACAGAGTTCAGAACATTTTGGGTGTTGGTATACCCATTGGTGTGGATCAGTATATCATCCACATAGCTAATGATGTGTTCGCTGGACCTTCTAGTTACTAAGTTTAAAAGTGCATTGATTAACACATTGAACAGAGTACGACTGAGGACACCTCCCTGTGGAGTGCCAAGTTCAAAATCTCTCGTTACACGCCTATGCCCTTGGAACAGTACAGATGACTTCCTGTTGGATAGATAGCTTCTAATCCACCGTAGAAGCCATCCTCCAACATTCATTTTAGTAAGTTCTCTCAGAATAACGTGTGGGTTAGCAATGTCAAAGGCTGACTTAAGATCAAGGAAAGTGGTGTATGACCTATCAGTATGCAGGGTGAGGAATGTGGTAATACAGTGATGTACACTCTTTCCATGCATAAAGCCATATATCTGGGGAGACAACATGTTACTAATTTTGTAAAGGAGACGCTTGAGAACCATCCTCTCAAGACACTTACAGAGACAACTAGTGAGGGAGATTGGGCGAAAAAGCACTCGGCTGGTTAGGTTTAGGAATGGGAATAATAAGACTGTTGGTCCATGACTTTGGGAGCTCCCCAGTTACATAGCTCATATTATATAATTGAAGCAAGGGATTCCCTGGAACTAGCAGAAGCATATGCAGTATGCCGTAAGTAACTCCATCCTCCCAGGGTGATGTAGGTTTTGAGTTGCGTGGTGACCACCGGCCAGGTCGGACGCTCCTGAGGTCTCTCCGCACTGGCTAGTGTTTACGTTGGGTGATTGCTGGTTTGCCCTGCTGGTGGTGGTTTGCCACTGACAGGGTGACGTGTGACTTAGCCATGGGGTCTTCTCGCCCCCCAGTGAAGAGGACGTTGTCGGCTGGTCTGGCATTTACGGTGCCGGTGGACCATCCATTGGTTGGTGTCGCCCTGGTGGACGTGCTTCATGTGCAGCTGTCGGACCTGGTGGGCATCCAGCTGCTTCAGGGCAACCGTGCTGTGGTCAAGTTCCGCCTCCAGGCTGCCTTTCAGTCGTTTCTCGAGCGGTGTGAGGGGCGTGTTTACCCTCTCCCTGATACTGCTGGCTCCGTTAAGGTGGTGAATCTTAGTGTCACCTTGACGTCTGTGGCGGTGCATGGTGCCCCCTTCGAATTTCAGGACGACTTTTTCGAAGGGGGCACCATGCGACCTCCTGTTTCGAACGGTTTGGACGAACGAAACAGGACGACCTCCTGTTTCGAACGGTTTGGGACAGTGTTAAGTGTTCGTTGGAACAAGGTCGTTGCCGGGCACTGTGTTGGTATGCTTGACGGCTCCCGCACCCTGACAATGTCGCTGAAGTGTAGTGTACCGTCGTCGATGTCCGTGTTGGGGTACACGCTCCGCTGCCAGTATCGGGGTCAACCGCGCACCTGTTATCGGTGTGGTCACGAGGGTCATCTGGCTGCAGCGTGCGACGTGGGAGCAACTGGTCGGGTGCATGTTTTTCGTGCGGAGGATTTTCCGCCCCTGTTGCGTTCGGACGGTTCTGAGGATGGAGTGGGTGCTGTGCCTGAGGCGCCTGATTGCCTGTCTGCTGCTCCCCCTGTTGAGGCGAGTTCTACGGCCTGTGCGACACATCTGGTGCCTCCTGTGGCCCCTGGGGCTGTTGAGCCGGTGTGTGTGGGTGTCGGGCCGTCGCCTGAGCTGCGTGTTGTGCTGGATGTCCCGGTGGAGGTCCATGTCCCGCCCCCACCTTTGGATGTGATACCGGCTCCCGGGGACGCGGGTTCTGCTGTTTTGGAGGGGGTGCTTCAGCAAGGTGAGGTGCCTGCCGTGTCTGTGTGTGTTGACGACTGTAGTTCTGCTCTTTCCATCCCTTTGCAGAAGCATGCGCGTCGGTGTTCTGAGGCTGTGTCCCAGGATGATGTGGACAGTGTGGGTGATGTGGCCTCTGTGGACTCTTCGGACGGTGCTGGTGTGGCCTGTGTGGATGTGAAGATGGTGGCCGTGCCTGCGGAGCGGCCTGCTGGGAGTGGTGTGGTGCGGCTTGTCTCGAAGCGTTCGCGGCGGGCTCGGAGTGTGTCTCCCCTTCGTGGTGTGCCTTGGGAGGAGGAGGGGGAGTATGGTGATCTGGCGCCCCCCACCGAGGATGTTGGTGCTGTGAGGGACTCCGAAGTTGCTACCTGTGCCTCTCCTCCTGCGTCTCCTGCTGTTGGATCTCCGCAGTGGGGGGTTGTCCCTGATGATCGGGACCTCGTCGTGATGTTGTGGAAAGATGTGCGCCGGGGGGCCTCGGGTCCTGTGCCCGGTGGTGGGATCGGTGACGCACCTGCATCCCCTGCTGTATCCCCTCCTTCCTTGCTCCGGTCTGGGGATTGTCTAGTCCCGTCTGCTGGGGTCGTGCCCTGTGAGGGTCCGGAGTTGGGCCCTTATCGAGATGCCCGGGTGCTTCCGATCCCGTGGTGCTCGTCCACTATCTGGGTGTCGCGGGTAAAGGAGTTTGTGTATCGGGTGCCGGGTAGGATGTCTCAGCCGAGGGCGCCGCCTGGTGGCCGGCTGCCCGCTGACCAGCGGGTGATTTGGGAATCGTACTGCCTGCGCTTTCCGATATACAATTTTCCGGAGAAGTATTAGTTCCCGTCTCGCGCACACTGCTACGCCGTGCGTGGGTCAGCTGCCACTGTGACCACGACGACCCGCCCCCCCGGTGCGGGGTGTCTCCCTCTAACATTCGACTCTGTTTTCGCCGCCTCTACTCTCTCTACGGCCCATCACGTCTACCGCTTTTGACTTTCTTCTCATCCTAACCGTCAACGCATCTCCTTACGTCTGTCCTGGTGCAGTCATCGGGAGGGTTAACCCTTCATGCAAACTGCACCTATTCTCAAGAAGAAGAAGATGTAGCTTTGCCTTTATGTAGAGCAGAATCTAGTTCGTATTCAGTAAAAAACATGTCACAGTCATCCTCTTGATGATGCATGAAGTCAAGGAACCTTATCCTATCAGTATATTTATTATTTAATTCATTCTGTGAGGGTAGAGGAAGACTGTCAAAGCTGGAAGTCGTGGCCCAAGCATCAACAAGCTCATTTGCTCTGTGCAGAGGATTAGGGAACGAGATCTCTGCAGCATTTTTCCCTTTGATCTTGTTGATATCCTTCCATGCCCGACTTAGTGGCGTGTGAGAATTGAGACCACGGACAAAAGTTTCCCAGTCTGTCTGCCTCAGCTCCACCATACGTTCCCTGGCCTCAGCCAGAGCCGCTTGAAAGAGCCTAAACATTTCAGCAGTGCGGATCCTTCTATAAGCTAGTCCAATTATTCTGGCAGTGCATTTTAGTGCATGCAATTTAGAATCATTATAATAAGCATAAGTGCTATGACCATTGTAATTTGGGTTACGTGGCCTGGACGATGGATCAAGTGATTCTATAAATTGCTCGATAGTACCTGTGAGCTCATTGTTAAAATCTTCAACTAATGAAGGCTCAGATGAACTGCACCAATCTGACACATGAGCAACAAGATTGACTCGTTGTTCGATTGGCAGAGCCAGCCTCTTCCGCTTGAACATTCCGCCGGGGAGGATAGAGCTGCCAATGCTTACAGTGGCTAATATGGCCAGATGATCGTGACTACCTAATAGTGACAACAGTTGGTTGCCGTTACGATTTTTGAACTGCGAATTACCAATATTCCTATGCCTAGCGTTATAATCACCTATAATGATGGTAGGCTCAGTCTGAATACAGATAGGAAGGTCAGCATAATTAAAGTTACAAGGAGTTGATTATTTAGTACATAGTTGTTTTTCTCTTTAATTGGATGATAGAGGGGGAGTCTTTAACGTGATTGGGAATACATACTTACATACATACATACATACATACATACATACATACATACATACATACATACATACATACATACATACATACATACATACATACATACATATATACATACTTACATACATACATACATACATACATACATACATACATACATACATACATACATACATACATACATACATACATACATACATACATACATACATACATACATACATACATACATACATACATACATACATACATACATACATACATACATACATACATACATACATACATACATACATACATACATACATACATACATACATACATACATACATACATACATACATACATACATACATACATACATACATACATACATACATACATACATACATACATACATACATACATACATACATACATACATACATACATACATACATACATACATACATACATACATACATACATACATACATACATACATACATACATACATACATACATACATACATACATACATACATACATACATACATACATACATACATACATACATACATACACGTCCAGTCAGCATATAGCTATTTCGGGACAAAATCCAATACAGTTTATATTGGTGAGACGCCACTGTGATGAGGAGTTTAAATATCACAGGAACTGTAGGTTAATGTGTGACATAAGTGAGGTTAGATGAGGCATCTACAAGCATCAGCTGGAGGCTGAGAGAGTGTTGTGGAGGCTGCTGGTACTATGCCCAGATGTTGGAGGGTGGATTTGACTCTCCCACCCTCCCTCGCCCCCCCCCCCCACATTGACCGCAGAACGTCTAACGTTACTTTCCCCTCTCGCATACCAAGGGAATAACCCCCCCCCCCCAACACACACTCATGCATCAGATTCTTAACTTACAATATTTATGATTTACCAATTTATGTTACTACACTGACTCTCAATTTCACAATATTGTGTAAACTTTGATGAATCGCACGTCTATGGGTCATCCAATAATGTTAGCAGACTTCTAGATGTTACCACTGCTAGGTTCAGGCTCAGCTACAAGTACCTCTGGGAATGTAACATCTGATGATGTAGATTTGACTAAATGTAAACTCTGTCAGCAGAACTATTCGCATACTTTGCGTCATTATATAATGGAATGTGAAAAAATCGCGGAATTTAAAGATAACAACATCAATAGTGTCCATGAAATGTGTATAAGTACTTCATTCATAATGATGTGCTGCCCGAAATCTGAGCGAAGTATCCAAAACTTGCTTACTGTAGGTAATGCTTGCACATGACTGTAAAGCTGCCACCCAGTTGGGTGGGTGTGGAGCACATGACTGTAAAGCTGCCGCCCAGTTGGGTGGGTGTGGAGGACATGACTGTAAAGCTGCCGCCCAGTTGGGTGGGTGTGGAGGACATGACTGTAAAGCTGCCGCCCAGTTGGGTGGGTGTAGAGTACATGACTGTAAAGCTGCCGCCCAGTTGGGTATGTGTGCAGCACATGACTGTAAAGCTGCCGCCCAGTTGGGTGGGTGTGGAGCACATGACTTTAAAACTGCCGCCCAGTTGGGTGGGTGTGGAGGACATGACTGTAAAGCTGCCGCCCAGTTGGGTGGGTGTTTAGCACATGACTGTAAAGCTGCCGCCCAGTTGGGTATGTATGCAGCACATGACTGTAAAGCTGCCGCCCAGTTGGGTGGGTGTGGAGCACATGACTGTAAAGCTGTCGCCCAGTTGGGTGGGTGTGGAGCACATGACTGTAAAGCTGCCGCCCAATTGTGTGGGTGTGGAGCACATGACTGTAAAGCTGCCGCCCAGTTGGGTAAGTGTGCAGCACATGATTGTAAAACTGCCGCCCAGTTGGGTGGGTGTGGAGCACATGACTGTAAAGCTGCCGCCCAGTTGGGTGGGTGTGGAGCACATGACTGTAAAGCTGCCGCCCAGTTGGGTGGGTGTGGAGCAAGACTAGTAACTGTGCGACTCCTCATAGTTGTAAAGTGCCTTTTATAGTGACTGTTGTGAGCCTCTTGTTGAATCACTTGTGACACAAAAGATTACTGAATTGTGTATTTGTGTGGGTGATTAAATATGTATGTATATGTATATATGTATACGTATGTATATGTACATGTATGCATAAGTATGTGTACATTAATAATTTTGTAACTGTAACTTTTGATATTTGCTTAGCTAAACGAACTAGAGGGTTCAGTTCCTGAACCGATTATGTGCATCTGTAATCCTTTACACCACCGCCCACGGGATGTGTATTATGGGGTGCATAATAAAGAAAGAAAATGAATGTGTGGACCGAACCCCACAATTCATTTAGCTAAGCATGATACAATCTTGATGAGCTAGTTACAAAATTCACTATAAGTCGTCAAATCATAAATGGGTTCGAGATCGACCACAAGTAGTGCATTACATAATTTATCAGTAATGTGCAGCCTGTGATCCCCGCCTGGCTGGATACTGATACCCAGGTAGTTTTATGTGTCCGGACACCGGCAATAAGGTGGTATTATTTATTTAACTTAAGAGATATATATTTTTAAATGTTGTCACATTAACGGCTACATCTTCCTTTCTTCTGACATATAGATTTTTAAGATTAATTAAAATATATGGAAACTAATTATACAATTTATTGGCTGGTGTGCAGGGCTTCACACTCTCAGAGCTAGCCATCAAGTAACTATCAAAACGCATATATCTTCGTTTTCACTTCAGTTATATTTATGACAAAGGATTTTAAATGTAGCCTATATATCTACCTTTCTGATGACATAAATACTTTCGTTAATTACAATATCTAGATCAAACTAACATTGATTTTCAAAAGGTTGTATATTTTCCATCAATGGACAGCATCAGTCAAGAAGCCTTCATTAAAATATAAATATCTTTCCTCACCCAATAAGATCTAATCTCTGAATAAAACGCAAAAAACGACTTGATTGTAACCTATCCACCGCTGCCCATTGGATGGGGGAAGAGGGGGTTATGTGTAGGATAAACATATCAATTGTGACACTATAGCCCTCCATATTTGTCAGTTGCTTAAATTATAAACTGTACTTGTGGTCGGTCTCGAGCACATTGTTGATGTAACAATGTGCATTGACTTTTGTAACTAGCTTATCAAGATTATAACTTGCTTGGCTATATGAATTGTGGGGCTCAGTCCCTGACCCCATTATGTGCCTCTGTAACACTCCACTATCGCCCATAGGATGGGTATGGGGTGCATAATAAATGAACTAAACTAAGCTCTGCCTTTTTGATAACATACCTAATTATAAGCTTTATTTATGAATCTCAATTAATTGAACAATGTATCACAGAGCTTGTAGGGTTCGGTGAGATAAGTGAAGAGACATGGGAGATTTTACATAAGTACAGTACATGGTAGTTTAAGTAGCGAACGCATGTCAACGAATAACGAGTATATATAACAAAACTATTGTCCTATGAAGTCGATTTAACTTCCAAACATATATTTTTTAATAAATGTTAAATGTTTTCTATCTAGTTATGTTAGATTTTATTAAAAATACGTATTCTACTTGTTAACATTATAATTTAAATTTGTGATAATTTGTGCAGAGAAGTGCGACAAGTGGATATGCCAACAAACACTTTCCAAACAACGATATAACTTGGATAAGTCGCTCCACAACATTGACGCTTCGATCGTCGACTTCCTTTGATGCTACTTATTTACTTATTTCATAATGAAAATACATTAGTTTGGAGTAAATATATGTTTTCTCATGTTCTGCATTCAGCACCCACATTATAGTGAGTAAATATACCATATTACTTCATTACTTAAATAATTCTAAGAGGGTTTGAGTAGCTTTGGGTCTTTAGTGGACCAAATCTCCAATAGATGGGGCGAGAGTCGCCCCATCTCTCTCGCCCGAGCAAGAATCGAAGCTTAATTTAAAATTGATATATTTTAATAATCTATATCATGTTCTCGTACATGATATATTTCATTTGGTGCAATCATAATAATGTTCATATCTCGGTCTTTCTGGAGGCATATAAGATTTTAGGCTTTATTAGCGTATCTTTGTTAATTATACAATATATCGGCCAGTGCGTAGGCGTCTGCACTCCATGCCCGACAAGCTACTGAGCGCTACTATAAAATCATATGTATCTTCACTTGAGCTATAAATATGTCTATTGTAATGTATTTAAAATGAAGCTCTTATTTATATAAGACCCTATACTCATCCTGTGGGCGGCAATGGACGCCAGACATATCCAGTGGGTGTTATTGGACCCCATACTTATTCTATGGGTGGTTGGAGCCCCATACCCATCCTGTGGGCGATAGTGGACGCCATACTCATCCTGTGGGTAGTATTGGACCCCATACCCATCCTGTGGGTGTGAGCCCCATACCCATCCTGTCGGTGGTAGTGGACTCCATACACATCCAGTGGATGGTATTGGACCCCATACCCATCCTGTGGGTGGATGTAACCACCATACCCATCCTGCGGGTAGTATTGGACCCCCTTACCCACCTAACAGGTGGTAGTGGACCCTATACCCATCCCATAGTTGATATAATAGACACCATACCATCCTGTTTGCAGTAGTTTACCCCATAGACAACATAACATCGTTTTCTGTTAGCGTTCCTACAGAACATTCTTTAAATATTTTTAAGGCACAAACTATGGTATATAATATTGATTGGTGAAGCACTGTTATTCTATGTAATAATTTATAGTGCTTATTATAATTTACTAAGAACAACTAATATTTCTCAAAACAAAACTACGAGCCTTCAATAGGATGTAGCTGATCTGTAATATTTTAAGAGCATGGACAATAGTAGGTAAATTTCACAACCCATGTGGGGCCTGAAAACTTCAATTTTCATTATAATTGAACCAATCACGACTATTCTGCTATCTACGTTGATGGACGGGTACTGTGAGACGTAAATTGGTACGTGAGGAAGAGTTTGGGCCTTGGTAAAAAAGATAACTGGGAATATACCACATATGTACTAAATCACATTCAACATATAGACTTTAACCCTTAAACTGCGCATGGCGTATATATACGCCCTGAGTAACATGTCCGACGGTGCGCATGGCGTATATATACGCCATAGGGTGCCATTCCCGATTCAAATGGCCCGCGGCTACACGGGGTTCACAGTAGCTTCCTCAGGGCTCTTGTAAACAGACGCCATTTAAAAAAAAAAATCGTGGGCAATATTCTCAGGTGTGAGAGGCACAGTACTGTTGGAGCTACCAAGGCTGGCGCACGCAGCATGAGCGATCAGCATTGCTGTTCAGCTTGTGACCACAGCATCACCGAAAAATGTCAAAATAAATATATAACTGTTATTATTTAGTGATGACAATATTACAGATGACCCGTGACTGTGATATAAATAACCAGGGTTGTGATAATAGCAGGATTGTTGTAATAATTAGCGCTGTGGGAGGAGTGATGCTGAGAGACTCAGGGAGACAGCATCGTTTACTGACTATGTGGCCACCTGTTATTGTTTACATTCACCATACCAGCTCAGTGGTTCTCTATGGTGAACACAAATGTAGATACTTATATATAATGTGTGTATTAGTGTAATAACAGCAAAAGGATTATGCTGGGAGGAGCCATTTGGCTGACGGAGGTGACGTCGTCTGCACGATTTGTCAAGCTGTTTAGAGGGTGGCCACTATGCTCTTTGGGCGCACTACAAGCTTAGGTGTACAGTTACAGTGCATAAAACATGTAGATATTTATATATAATATGTGTATATAGGGTAATAACACTGAAAACAGTATTGTTGGGGGAGAAAGTTTAATGCGTGTGACCTTGAACGAGTGAGGGAGCCGCCAGCCGCCAGCTGTGTATACCGACGACTCTTAGTGCCTGAACTAACTATATCAGCTTAGCTGTACAGTTATGGTGAACAAAATATATACATACTTATATATAACGTCTGTATATAGTGTAATAACACCACAAATGGTATTGTTGGGGGAGAAAGTTTAGTGCGTGTGTTGAGGGAGTGGCAGCGAGTGGCTGGCTGGTGTGTGGCGGTAACTCTTCGTTGCTCTTCGACTCTCAATACCAACTTAGTGGTTCGTAATGGTGACCAAAATATGCAAATACTTATATATAACCTGTGTATAGAGTGTAATAGCAGCAAACAGTATTATTGGGGGAGAAAGTTTAGTGTGTGTGTGACCTTGAATGAGTGAGGGAGCCGCCAGCCGCCAGCTGTGCATACCGACGACTCTTAGTGCCTGAACTAACTATATCAGCTTAGCTGTACAGTTGTGAACAAAATATATACATACTTATATATAACGTCTGTAAATAGTGTAATAACACCACAAATGGTATTGTTGGGGGAGAAAGTTTAGTGCGTGTGTTGAGGGAGTGGCAGCGAGTGGCTGGCTGGTGTGTAGCAGTAACTCTTCGTTGCTTTTCAACTCTCAATACCAACTTAGTGGTTCGTTATGGTAACCAAAATATGCAGATACTTATATATAACCTGTGTATAGAGTGTAATAGCAGCAAAACTATTTGTTTATTGTTTTATGAACATAATAATTGAATTACTAATATGCACACCATACATTTGAGTATAGCGATTATTCACCACTTTTATTATATAAATATATTACAATACACACTATTGAATAATATTACTGCAAAAAAACTAAGAAAAAATCAATCAGAGACATTGAAACAATTAGGTAATAATATCTTTGTGGCAACTCCCATCTGTCAGTGCGGGTGACGCTGACCGGCCCTGGCGACCGCTCTGTCAACGCCCACTTTTTGCCAGACTTCCTCGGTCAATTGCGCCCAAAATATGTGACCTACGATTTTTTTGCTATTTTTCCCGTGCTCAGGGGACACAAATTAACATGTTTAGAAGACGAAAAAAATTTTTGGATTTTTTTTTTTCTTGCGCACAGGGGTGTAAATGTCCCCAGGACCCCTGAGCAGTGTAAGGGTTAAGCATTGTCATATATGTATTCACTTAGTTGTATTCACTTAGTTGTATTTTACGGGGGTTGAGCTTTGCTCTTTCGGCCCGCCTCTCAACTGTCAATCAACTGTTTACTAACTACACTAACTACTTTTTTTTTTCTCACACACACACACCCCAGGAAGCAGCCCGTGACAGCTGACTAACTCCCAGGTACCTATTTACTGCTAGGTAACAGGGGCATTCAGGGTGAAAGAAACTTTGCCCATTTGTTTCTGCCGGGTGCGGGAATCGAACCCGCGCCACAGAATTACAAGTCCTGCACGCTATCCACCAGGCTACCTGGCCCCCTATAATAGACGGCGGATAATATAATAGATGTGCTGTCTTGTGTGAGGACGGGTTGCCCACACAAACGTTGCAGTTCTCCCACAGAAACGTTGCAGTTCTCCCACACAAACATTGCAGTTCCCCCACACAAACGTTGCAGTTCTCCCACACAAACGTTACAGTTCTCCCACACATTTGTTACAGTTCTCCCACACAAACGTTACAGTTCTCCCACACAAACGTTGCAGTTCTCCCACACAAACGTTGCAGTTCTCCCACACAAACGTTGCAGTTCTCCCACACAAACGTTGCCGTTCTCCCACACAAACGTTGCAGTTCTCCCACACAAACGTTACAGTTCTTCCACACAAACGTTGCAGTTCTTCCACACAAACGTTGCAGTTCTGCCACACAAACGTTACAGTTCTTCCACACAAACGTTGCAGTTCTCGCACACAAACGTTGCAGTTCTCCCACACAAACGTTGCAGTTCTCCCACACAAACGTTGCAGTTCTCCCACACAAACGTTGCAGTTCTCCCACACAAACGTTGCAGTTTGTTACGAATCTAGCATTGATTCTAACATTATCATGATAACGATGTATAGCAATTAATACTTTCCCTGTACACAAAATATAATGGTTAGTACACAAATTCTTCTTAAAGTACTAAATGTTAAGTGGTTATGTGTTCTATCATTAGTGTAGTATCCATTTTTGTTCCATTTAATATTGTATGATTTATATAATATTGTATGATGTATATTGTAGCATGTTGTAGTGTGCCTGAGTTGCATTAATTTTGATAGGCTTGTGCAAGTTATTTCTTGTTGGAGGGAGTGTGGTTTCTCCTTGGGGGGATGACCATATTTGGATGTGTCCAGAGTGCGGCTTGGTGTCAAGCTAGTGTTTATATTACAACCTTGATTATTTCCTGTCATCAAGGCTAATAAATTCATGTGATTATTGTATCAGTATTATATTCTCTTAAGATTACTGATTATATTGTTCTTAGTACTACACTTTGTTAGTAGAATTTTCACAAGAGTTCATGTGGATGCTTAGTTGATGTTTCGGTAGGACGCTGATCCTTCCTGATCTGCTGGTGGAGGCTAGGTAGTCGCATGGGTGAGCTGCATGGGAGGAGACATGTACGGAACTTAAGTCAGTGTATATTGTTTATTTAGCTTATTACTTAGTTAATTTTCCTGGTAAGACTAATTTCGTGATAACCCATTTATTAATTCATGTGTTTAAGAGATTGTCTGTGCTCATTAAGGATTTTATGATATTATTGCATGCTGTAGAATATTTCTGGCTGTTATATTTTTACCATTTATATCTTGATATGATTGTCTCCCTTATGTACAGTATATTGTTTGCCCCTTTGAAAGCAGTGTTTCTCTATTAATACCCTTTTTATGTATTACTATCCCCTAGACGTAAATTTAAGATGAGGCCGACACATATATAGTTGATCACTGCAGGCAAAGAACCATACCAAGGCATCAAGGAGTGTAACAAATGAGGGCCACTTTCCGGGAGGTTAAACTTTAATTCCCTGTAATGTAATGTACTAATTGACAGTGCAGATTACTAATATCAACTGCCTTCCTAGGTACTCTGTGATTATCTAGTGACACCTAATCAAGCCTGTGTACATATTCTCTGTTCGATCTGAACTGCTGTGAAAACTTCTCAACGCTTCACGATTGAGGTAAGTGTTCAGTTTGTGCCAGGGGCCAAGCATAATTTTCAGTGTTGTTTTAAGTACTAAGTTGTGTTAATAGAGCCAACCATGGAGGATCAGGTTGCTGTGATGGTGGAGCAGCCAAACTTTGGTAAAATTAAAGACTTGAAGAAATCTGGTTTGTTGTTTCTGGCTGATAAATTGAACCTAGCAGTTTCCAGTAAAATGTTAAAGGCTCAAGTGTTAAGAGTAATTGTCACACACTTGGTGGAGGAAGAGAAACTTGACGAGGAGTGTTTAGGAGAGTTAGAAGAAGAGTCAAGTGACAAGGAAGCAATCTTAAAGTTGGAGATGGAGACTAAATAAGAAATGGCTACACTAGAAGCAGACAAACAGAGGTTGGAGTTGCAGAACCAGCAAAAACAACTCGAGTTGGAGACTAAGCAACAAATGTTGGAAGCTCAGTTGCAACTAGCAGAGTATGAGACTAAACAAGCCGAGCAGCAAACTAAACAATTAGAAATTCAGCAGAGTATAGCTGAAAATAATAACAGGTTGGAACAGCAGAGAATTGCAGCAGGGCAAGGTAACACTAGCAATAATCCAGAGAGTACAATTAGTTCTTCCAAATACAGTAAACATGTAGATTTACCTAAGTTCAATGAGGAAGATCCAGAAATATTCTTTTTACATTTTAAGAAATTAGCAGTCAGCATGAACTGGCCTATGGATCAATGGGTTGCCATTATGCAAGGACAATTTAAGGGTAAAGCTTAGGAGGTTTTTGCATCTATTCCTGCTGAGAATTCTTTCGATTTTAAATTTGTTCAACAGAGCATCTTGAATGCATGCCAGCAGATCCCAGAGGCACATAGACAAAAATTCAGAAGTTTAAAAAGAGCACATGACCAGACTATTTCTGACTTTTTACTGGTTAAATTAAATCATTTTGACAGATGGGTTAAAGCACTTAATATTGCAGTGTTTGAGACTTTCAGAGACCTCATAGTAACTGAGGAAGTATTGGGATGTCTACCAGAGAAATTAGCTTTGTTTATGGCAGATAATAAACAAACCACTGATCTTATGAAACTAGCCAAGCTAGCTGATGAGCATGAATTACTTACTAAGGTGCATTTTCGAGCACCAGTTAATCATTATAATGCTAAGACTAATTATTATGTTCCTAAAAATCATGTTTTCCAGACCCGACCAGCTACCTCACCTTCTCCCCTGAATCCTTCTCCTGTAAAGCCTAAAACTGAGAAACAACAGACAGGGTTGTCAACCTCAAGTAATGTAGTGATTAAACATGCAGTTGGTTCGGCTGTTTCGACCACTGGCAGATATTGCACGCATTGCAGGAGAAGAAGTCATGTGAAGTCAATTCCTGTTATGCTTTGCACCCTGAGTTGAGACCAACTGGTCTGATTATGAGTAGGTGTTTGCAAACCTTTAATGCCAATGTTGCTCCAGTCATGCCCAAGTGGATGACTAATTTTGAACCATACCTACATTCAGGTACCTTATTATGTACGTGGTCTTTTCCCTCAGAAAACTGCAGGAGAAATGCAGGGAACAGAAGCAGCCACTCTTCATAGCCTTCATAGATCTGACGAAGGCCTTCGACCTCGTCAGCAGGGATGGCCTGTTCAAGATCCTCCCCAAGATCGGATGCCCACCCAGGCTCCTCAGCATCATCAGATCTTTCCATGAGAACATGAGGGGCACCGTGGTCTTTGATGGACTAACATCAGACGCCTTTGACATCCGAAGTGGAGTAAAGCAGGGCTGCGTACTGGCTCCAACCCTATTCGGTTTTTTTTTCGCAGTTATGCTGCGGCACGTCTTCGGATCTGTCACGGAAGGCATTTACCTCCGGACCAGGTCGGATGGAAAACTCTTTAACCTCGCCAGGCTGAGAGCCAAGACGAAGGTTCGGCTGAGGTGTCTGCGCGACTTCCTTTTTGCCGACGACGCAACAGTCACTGCCCACTCAGCCGAAGACCTCCAACGGCTCATGACTCGCTGCAGCAAGGCCTCTCAGGCTTTCGGACCCACCATCAGCCTGAAAAAAACACAAGTCATGGGACAAGGAGTGGACTCCCCACCTGACATCGGCATCTCCGATTCCAAACTGGAAGTCGTTCACGACTTCGTATACCTGGGCTCCACAATCTCTGACTCCTTCTCTCTTGATATGGAGCTAAACAAACGCATCGGTAAGGCATCTACTACCATGTCCAGACTAACAAAGAGAGTGTGGGCCAACAATAGGCTGACTGAGTATACTAAGATTCAGGTTTACAGAGCCTGTGTCCTGAGCACTCTCCTGTATGGCAGTGAGTCTTGGACACTCCGCGCCCGTCAGGAAAGACAGCTGAATGCCTTCCACATGAGCTGCCTTCGACACATCTTGGACATCACCTGGCAGGACAAGGTGACAAACAACAACGTCTTGGGGAGAGCAAGAATCACCAGCATGTACACAATGCTGAAACAGAGACGAATGCGCTGGCTCGGGCATGTTGTGCGAATGGGCGATGGCAGGATCCCCAAGGATCTCCTGTACGGAGAGTTGATGCAGGTAAAGCGTCCAACAGGCAAGCCCCAGCTACGGTACAAAGACGTATGCAAGAGGGACCTGAAAGCCATGGACGTCGATCTTGCTATATGGGAGACATGGCTGCAGACCGTTCAGCCTGGAGGCAGTCTGTTCAAAGAGGTCTCTCCAAGTTCGAGGAGTCACTTACCAAGGAATCGGAGGCAAAGAGACAGAGAAGGAAAGCCAGTAGCCAGGAAGACAGACCAGAATCGGACTTCGTTTGTGCTCGATGTGGGATGGACTGCCACTCTCGGATTGGCCTCATCAGTCACAACAGACGCTGCACCAGGATTGACAACCAGAGCGCAACTCCATAGTCTCCCGAGACTGAAGGATGCCTACTACTACTATTATGTACAAGTGGAACCTGGAAGCCAGTGCAGTTGTTAAGGGAAACTGGTGCTTCCCAGTCTTTAATTTCTCGCCGTGTTCTTACTGATGTTAGCACAGAAGACACTGGAGAGGTAGTGTTATTGCAAGGACTTGGAGGTCATGTCCAGCGTGTACCATTAATTATAGTTAACCTGAATTCTTCTATTACACCGGGTTGGTGCACTGTAGCAGTTAGTGAGTAGTTGCCCATCCCTGGGATTGATATTATTGTAGGTAATGATTTTGACAAGTGTCAAGTTAGTGGGACCGATTGTCCTGTTATGTTTACTAACCCTAGTGCAGTACTGGCTCAACCAGATGCGGATGATGGTGTCATTTATCCAGCCTGTGTTGTGACCAGATCCATGGGCAAGCAGAGTGTGGTAAGTCCTGTTACTACCAAGGTGGATGTTCTCGAGGCCAGGACCCCTTCAGACAGGGAGGTGGAGGTGGACCTTGAGGATACTTTCTTAGCTCACACGGATGTCGAGAGTGAGGTCGGTGCCAAAGCCCTAATTTATTCTAAACCAGATGGTCTGGAAGAGGTGGCCCAGGTACCAGTTCCTTGCCCGCTCGCTCCAGCTGTTGAGTTCCAGACCTTATGTGAGTTGCAGAGTACTGATCCCAGTCTAGCTGAATGTTATGCAGAAGCAGCCGACTCCATTGATACTTTGGATGAGAGCACAGGTTGTTATTTCAATGATCGATGTCTGATGAGAAGATGGAGACCATCAGGAACTCCCTCATCAGATGATTGTGAGTCTAAGACCCAGCTCGTTGTTCCAACAGAGTACAGGGAGCAGGTATTGCAAGCTGCCCATGATGACCTGATGCGAGGTCACCAAGGCATTACTAGTATGTATCATAAGATATGTAAATTTTTCTATTGGCCAAAACTCAAAAAAGATGTGGTCAGATATTGTCACAATTGTGTTGTGTGTCAAACTGTTGGTAAGCCTAATCAGACTGTGCCACAAGCACCATTATACCCTATTGTAGTGCCAGAGGAGCCTTTTACTTATGCGGTACTGGATTGTGTCGGACCTTTTCCCCGTACCAAATCCGGAAATATGTATATGTTTACAATTTTATGTTTGACCACCCGGTTCCCAGAAGCATATGCCTGACGTAACATTAGAGCTTCTACAATTATAAAGCAGTTGGAACGATTCTTTTCACTATTTGGTATGCCCCGTATAATACAAACTGATAATGGAAGCCACTTTTGTTCCACCACATTTAAAACCTTTTGTAATTCATTTGGTATTCAGCATAATTTGTCCAGCCCTTTTACCATCCTCAGAGTCAAGGGGGAATCGAGCGGTTCCACCAAACTCTCAAGAAGATGTTGAAAACAACTGGGGAAGATTCACCCAGACATTGGGATGATAATTTACCATTTGTTCTATTTGTTGCCAGAGATGGATTGCACAGTGCCCTAGGCTGCTCTCCTTTCGATCTTGTGTTCGGACATCAGGTGAGAGGACCTTTAAAAATGTTGCAGGAGAAGATGTTGAGAGATGTTACAGCCAGGCAGAGTGAGCGTTACCTGACGGATGTAAAGAGCAAGCTGTCTAGAACGAGGGAGTTGGCCTTACGACATCTAAGTGAGCAACAACAGGTAATGAAGGAGAAACATGACAAGAGGTTCAAGGCCAAACTCAGGGTTTTTGAACCAGGAGATTTGGTAATGGTCTTGAAGCCTCGTATGGGTACTTCCATGTCACATCATTTTGCAGGACCTTATCAAGTAGTAAAACGTCTTCCTGAAGTTACTTACAAAGTTTGCAATCCCCAACCGAAATGTCAAACCATGAGTGTACATGTAAACGGATTGACGGCTTATTGTGGGCCCAGTATTGTGGCTTGTTGTGTCCCTGAGGAGGTAAATCCTGAAAAGCCGAGTGTTGTAGGGGAAGATGGTAATCCTCTTTTATCTAATTCCAGTTCCGTGGAAGAATTGTTGTGTCATTTGCAGGATGAGGAGAGAGCAGAGTTCCAGGACCTTTTGGAGATATCTTCTAACTTGTTTGGGGAGGTCCTCACTCAGACTTCTCTCATTACTCATGACATTAAC
Source organism: Procambarus virginalis (assembly GCA_020271785.1). Lineage (NCBI taxonomy): Eukaryota > Metazoa > Arthropoda > Malacostraca > Decapoda > Cambaridae > Procambarus > Procambarus virginalis. Next base: position 4,972 of record WNGS01160602.1, on the reverse strand, counting down.
CTGACAGATGTAACTCCAATTCGGCTACACCCTTACCGAGTGACACCCGAGAAACGACGTACCATCCAGGAGGAGGTTGATTATCTTCTTCGACATGGGTTCATTAGACCCAGTCAGAGCTCCTGGAGTTCACTATGTTTAGTGGTCCAAAACCAGAGGATAAATGGAGATTAGTAGTGGATTATAGAAAACTCAACCAGGTAACTGTAGTTGATGTATATCCATTACTTTTATTGGAGGACTGCATTGACACTATCGGTCATGCTAAATTTCTATCTAAATTGGACTTATCTAAAGGGTATCACCAGATACCACTTACAGATTTTGCAAGGGAAGTGACAGCATTTATCACTCCTGATGGAGCATTCGAGTTTAATGTGATGCCGTTTGGATTAAGGAATGCTCCAGCAACTTTTCAAAAGTTAATGAATTCTTTGCTGAAGGATGTGCCAGATTGTAGGGCATATTTGGATGAAATTGTGATTTTTCAGTAAGAGTTGGGTAGACCATATGTCCAGTTTAAAGAAATTGTTTACTGTGTTACAACATGCTAATTTGATTGGGAATATGAAGAAATGTTGTTGGGCTAAAGGAACAATAGTGTACTTAGGTCATGAGGTCGGACAAGGTAGCATAGTCCCATTGCAAGACAAGATCCAGGCAATTGTGGATTACCCAGTACTAACCAGTAAGAAGTCTGTGCAGAGATTTATTGGGATGTGTGTGTATTATAGTAGATATTGTAAAAACTTTTCCATTGTTGCTGCACCTATAACCAATCTTCTAAGGAAGCAGGTAAAATTCAAGTGGACGCAGGAGTGTCAGAACTCTTTTCAGAAGTTGAAAGGAATTCTCTTTACCTCACCTGTGCTAGTTAGTCCACAGTATGATAAACATATTATTCTGCACATAGACGCTTCAGATCTAGAAAGCAGGTGCTGTTTTGTTCCAAGTAGGACCAGATGAGTTAGAACATCCTGTATATAATTGATCTCGTAAATTTGACAGGACACAAAGGAATAATTCTGTGTTTGAGAAAGAAGCACTTTGTTTGATCTTTGGCAGTTAAGAAGTTTGAGACATACTTGGCAGGCAATCAAGTTGTAGTATATACGGATCATTATCCACTGACATTCATTAACTCCATTAAATGTAAAAACCAGAGAATACTTAGATGGTCATTGATTCTGCAAGAATTCAATATTGTAATTCGTCATATTCCTGGGAGGCAAAATGTTATTGCTGATGCCTTATCCAGAGGATTCCGTATTGCAGTGCCATAATAAGAAGTGTTCTATATTCATAAGATGCATGTATTTTTTATTTTTTACTGTGTGAAATTTTATTGTTTTATACTTTGATCTTGTGTTCAAGTATCTTCATGTTATATTTTCATGTTATATTTCATGCAGTCAAAAAATGAAATCAACCTTCAGTTAATTTCATTTTTTCTTAGGGACCGGGAGGGATGTTATGAATCTAGCATTGATTCTAACATTATCATGATAACGATGTATAGGAATTAATACTTTCCCTGTTCTGTTCTATTATTAGTATAGTATCCATTTGTGTTCCATTTAATATTGTATGATTTATATAATATTGTATGATGTATATTGTAGTGTGCCTGAGTTGCATTAATTTTGATAGGCTTGTGCAAGTTATTTCTTGTTGGAGGGAGTGTAGTTTCTCCTTGTGGGGGGGGGGGGGATGACCATATTTGGATGTGTCCAGAGTACGGCTTGTTGTCAAGCTAGTGTTTATATTTCAACCTTGATTATTTCCTGTTATTGAGGGTAATAAATTCATGTGATTATTGTAACAGTATTATATACTCTTAAGATTACTGATTATATGGTTCTTAGTACTACACTTTGTTAGTAGAGTTTTCACGAGAGTTCATGTGGATGCTTAGTTGATGTTTCGGTAGGACACCTGATCTGCTGGTGGAGGCTAGGTAGTTGCATGGGTGAGCTGCATGGGAGGAGACATGTACGGAAGTTAGGTCGGTGGATATTGTTTAATTAGCTTATTACTTAGTTAATTCTCCTGGTAAGACTAATTTTGTGATACCCCATTTATTAATTCATGAGTTTAAGAGATTGTCTGTGCTCATTAAGGATTTTATGATATTATTGCATGCTGTAGAATATTTCTGGCTGTTATATTTTTACCATTTATATCTTGATGTGATTGTCTCCCTTATGTACAGTATATTGTTTGCCCCTTTTAAAGCAGTGTTTCTCTATTAATACCCTTTTTATGTATTACTATCCCCTAGATGAGCAGTCCACGTTCTCTCAACTTGGTACTGGAAGATGACTAAATAAGCCGCCGTCGATCTGAAGCAGTGTGTAAGCTGCTGATTATGTAGTGTTGGAAGTGATCGGCGTACCCTGGGATTGGCTTAGGAGAGTAACGGACGACAGTGAGGTGCCTGTTGTGAAGTTCTGCTAGCCCGATTGCTTTTGCCCTGTATTGGTCATTTTGTGACCCCGATCAACGTGTGGCTGAGGTCCTCTGCCAGCGAGTGGTTGGAGAGTGATAGTGGGGGTATAGGCACCTCGTGATATTGTGTCGGTGAGCTGGTCCACGTAAAAGGTGAACTCGCCAGTGTTTCCCAGCACGAGTGGATGAGGTACTGAGCGGTGGAAACGCTGCATTGGGCGAATACTGCATGTGAGCGCTTTTGGTGTCCTGAGTGAGACACTACTGTAAATAAGTGTAGAAAGGCTCTATTTTAATATATTTTATCGGTTAAGGTAAATACATTGGTGAAGGGAATAGTGTTTTGTTCATACCCCCCTCTCTTATTTATTCATTGCACTATATAGCCAAATCTTGAAAGTGTACTACCGACCGATTATCTCATTAATATCTTATTAGTATTGTTGTTTCCTGGCACTCACAGGAATTTGGCCAATGCCTGCTGCAGTTTCCTCTTGCTCCTAAGCTCATGAACCAAAGACTTTGTTTTACATGTATAGATACCACACACTTGCATGAACATGCAAGAATATTTTAACAAACAGAACACTCTCTTTTAATGATCTAAGGGTGGCCTATTGGTTAGTCCACCAGCCATCCACTGGGCTGGCCCAGGGTTTGATTCTCTCATAGGGGTAGTGTTCTGTTTGTTAAAACATTCTTACGCGTTCATGCAATTGTGTGGTATCTATTGGCACGAGTTTTTCCTAGTAAATATGATTGATAGAAAATGTCTAATCTGTAACCATCCTCATGCATCATTAGGGACTGGGATTTAGTGGAAAAGCCGCCCAATTTCCAGTCTTTTTAATGATCTGAGGGTGGCCTATTGGTTAGCGAGCTGGCCAGCCACCCGGTTGGCCCTGGTTTTAATTCTCTCAAAAGGAAAGTGTTCTATTTGTTAAAATATTCTTGCTCACTCATGCAAGTGTGTAATTATATATATATATATATATATATATATATATATATATATATATATATATATATATATATATATATATATATATATATATATATATATATATATATATATATATATATATATATATATATATATATATATATATATATATATATATATATATATATATATATATAAATATATATATATATATATTGTGACGGTGTTCCCCCCTTCTGATTCTCCCACGCCTGCTGTAAGAGTCATGTCCACTATTCCCGAGCGTTCTCTACATTGCAGGCATCAATTGAACATATGTGGGAGAGAACAGTATTCTCGATGAGCCGAGAAATTTGCGAAAATATAGTATTTTGGCCTGTGGGATAGGCCCTTTAGGGAGCCAATATGGCGCTGGCGAGTCTGTTCTCCCGCCAAAACTGTGTGACGTCAGTGGCGCCAGATTGGTCACCGTCAGCGACGTGGGATTAATTATTGGGATCGTCTCAAAGCTCTCCAAATGTACTCACTAGAAAGAAGACGAGAGAGATATCAAATAATATACACCTGGAAGATACTGGAGGGCCAGGTCCCAAATCTACACATTAAAATAACAACGTACTGGAGTGAACGATATGGAAGAAAATGCAGAATAGAGCCAGTGAAGAGCAGGGGTGCCATAGGCACAATCAGAGAACACTGTATAAACATCAGAGGTCCGCGGTTGTTCAACGTCCTCCCAGCAAGCATAAGAAATATTGCCGGAACAACCGTGGACATCTTCAAGAGGAAACTAGATTTATTCCTCCAAGGAGTTCCGGACCAGCCGGGCTGTGGTGGGTATGTGCGCCTGCGGGCCGCTCCAAGCAACAGCCTAGTGGACCAAACTCTCACAAGTCAAGCCTGGCCTCGGGCCGGGCTTGGGGAGTAGAAGAACTCCCAGAACCCCATCAACCAGGTATCAACCAGGTGGCACTGGGAGCCAATGAAAACCAACTTTGGGAAAAGTGACGTCACATAGGCATGGCAGGTCCGGCCGTGTTGGCGCCTTGGCGATATCAGTCTTTCACGACACGTCCGAGAGGTAGGACGCGCGATCGGTCATCCTGTCAGAGTGACGGATTTACCGAACTCCGGTGGATGTAAGCGTCTCCAGTTGTTGGCACGCACTCTGTGAGGTCTTCCTGCAACCCAGATGTGGCTCAGATAAGGAATTGACAGAATATTGAGCAACAAGTGCTCAGGGACAGGTGTGTTGCAAGAAGTGGGCCGGGCATCGACGTGTGTCGTCATTGGCGGTTCACCAGTATAAGAGGCAGCTTAGTGGCCGGGCCAACCCACCGTGAGTGAACCGAGTTGACTACCTTGTTAACTTGGTTGAACGTGTGATCGACGATCCTGTCAAGTTTGACAGTAACCCCACCTTCGTGGAACCCTATGAGTCAACAGTTGAATGCAAGCACGTCGAGAAGTCTTCCCAAATACTTAGCGATATATCTAGACGACGAGGGAATTGACAGTGAAGTGAGCTTCAAGTGCTCTGAAGTCGGGTGCTGTGCGTGTGGAGCTTAAGCAGTATCGTCT
>WNGS01160600.1:0-10101 GCA_020271785.1 Procambarus virginalis | reverse complement strand
TTGATTAATTGACTGATTGTGAACAAACTGGAATACTGAATGAGGCCATGAAGAGTGATTCTTAGCATGAATGAGGCCATGAAGAGTGATTCTTAGCATGAATGAGGCCATGAAGAGTGATTCTTAGCATGAATGAGGCCATGAAGAGTGATTCTTAGCATGAATGAGGCCATGAAGAGTGATTCTTAGCATGAATGAGGCCATGAAGAGTGATTCTTAGCATGAATGAGGCCATGAAGAGTGATTCTTAGCGTCCCAGCATGAACTAGAATTATAAACTTGAGGAAAGAAATGAATGAAGCTTTCCACTGTTCTGTAGAGAAGACACAAGTTAATATAAACGTTTTTCTTCGCCAAAGTCTGAAGAGATTAGCCATGCAAACTTTGGGAGTGCCGGCTGATTCCAGCCTTGGTGTAACTAACCGTCTTGAGTGAGTCTTTAGACTTCATGCAAGTCTAAAGACTCACTTGAGGCCTGCTTGACGGGGTTCAGGGATTTCTTTACTGGCTTTTATACTTAATGATACGTGATTTGTTTACTGTATATATCCAGGTCATTATAGTAGTGCCTGGTATGGTGGGTGTAGAGTAGCTGGGTCTGTGACCGGTGTAAGTATTGTCAAGGGCGTACGGGCCTCCGTGGCGCCGGGAGAGACACGTCTGTGCTTGTCAGGGGTGAGAGGTGACGGTGAGGGAGACACGGTGGGTGACACGGTCTGGCGGGGACCCTGTATACCTCTACTCGTCCTAATACACCTCCCTGTGTACTGCCCATATTGTAATATACTCTTACTCGCTTCTCAATATTATACGCATGTTTCCCTCTAACACACACACATCCCCACGAGAGAGAGACACAGACAGACAGACAGACAGACAGAGACGCCCCCGTCCGGGTGGTTCCTGGTGGCCACATCCGGGCGGGCGGGAACCGTCTCACAGTTCCTGTCGCTCCCTCAGCCAACCCTCACTTCCACTTATATTGTTTCTACATTTATTTTCATTTCGTGTTGTCTTTCAGTACAAAGACTAATAAAACTAATATACTTACGCGTAGAACTTAAGGGTCAAAGTTTTAATACCTGGCTTGTACCTTAGCCCCGATGAAAAGCAGAGGTGCATTAAGTACACTGAGAGAGCACTCTTTCAAAATTAAGGCTCCAAGAGTTTTCAACACTCTTCCTATACACATAAGGGCTATAGGAAACTAGATTGTTTTCTTCAAGGAGTGCCGGACCAACCAGGCTGTGGTGGGTATGTGGGCTTGGGGAGTAGAAGAACTCCCAGAACCCCATCAACCAGGTATCAACTAACCGAAAAGATTAAATAAGTTCTTGCAAGAAGTGCCGGACCAACCAGTCAGTAGTGGATATGTGGGGCCTGTGGGCCGCTCCAAGCAACAGCCTGGTGGACCAAGTTATCACAAGTCGAGTCTGGCCTCAGGCCGGGCTCCGAGAGTACAAGTCTCTGGTGATGTCAAGCACATCACCACCATCACAAGGGTGTATACTTGAATGTCAAGGTGTATAGACTACCTGCTTGATACCTGCTTGGTATCTACAGTAGGTACGTAGCGGTAGCTACGGTATCTACCTGCTTGGTATCTACCTGCTTGGTATCTACGGTAGCTACGGGGAGTGTATGATAATACGAGTGGCCGAGAGGGCGAGGCGGAGAGATATACAAGATTGTATGGGCCTCGCTTGTGTATTATTCACCTTACACACCCTCCCTGGATCCTTAGCCTATAGGCCTACTTGGAACTGTAAAAAAAAGTGTTGCATGTTATCTTCACAAACATTATTTATTCTACCTGCTGGTAGAGTAAGGACACGACATCCTACACTCAGGATGTCGTGTCGTGCCGTACAAAGTGTTGCAACTTGGGTGTTGGTGTTATATTCAAATTCCCCGCCAGTTGGAACATAACCAATCACAGGCGAGTAGGCCTCTGACGTCATGCCAGACAGAGGAGCATCAAGCCATGCTTGCAGTAGTTAGTTATCTCGACAGACCCAGGGTAGGAGGACCTCGGCTGGCCAGATATATATCTGTTTGTCTCGGCCAATAAATCTACAGAAGCTAATACGGTGTATAATATTCAACCCCCCACAAGGCAACGAATACTGGTGGCAGCGGTGGGATCCGAACCCACGCTTCTCAAGTGTTGTTGCCGGGAGTGTGAAAAGTGCTGCTGTGTAGTGCCAGGGAAGTGCACACCTGTAGTATTGATCTACTTCCTCCCTTCAGTGTGTGGTGTTGGGGATGAGTCCTCTCCCACAGAGGTGGGGGGGTGAAGGGAACTATTAGGGGACAAGCGCCAAGCCATTACGACTATATAGCACTGGGAAGGGGGGTCAGGATAAGGATTTGGGATGGGACGGAGGGAAGGAATGGTGCCCCAACCACTTGGACGGTCGGGGATTGAACGCCGACTTGCAAGAAGCGAGACCATCGCTCTACCGTCCGACCCAAGTGGTTGGACAAGGGGGGGGGGGAGGACTGTCCCTCTACAGGGCTACCTGTAAGGACCCGACGGCTGAGCGGACAGGACACTGGACACGTGATCCTGTGGTCCCGGGTTCGATCCCGGGCGCCGGAGAGAAACAATGGGCAGAGTTTCTTTCACCCTGGTGCCCCCCCCCCCTGTTACCTAGCAGTAAATAGGTACCTGGGTGTTAGTCACCTGTCACGGGCTGCTTCCTGGGGGTGGAGGCCTGGTCGAGGACCGGGCCGCGGGGACACTAAAGCCCCGAAATGATCTCAAGATAACCTGCTGGAGGCTTCCGTTGCTTCACTCTAATTCCGTCACCCGGAGCTTCAACTTTCCACCAAATGCCAGGGTCTGAAACCTCCCATTGACAACCTCCCCCCCCCAGTTGTCAGGGGGGGGGGTTCAGACCGTGCTACCTTCTAGAGGAGAGCCTGGCTGCTGTTCTTAAAAGATTCCCCCCGTTTTGCATCCGCAAGATAACGTAAGATTTTAAGGGTTGACAAATGTAGATCTTCTTTTTTGATAAACTGTTCACTTGAGTCTGTTAAGCAAGTCCCAGCTGTGTCTGGGTACAAGTGACAGGATGAACAACCCAGCGGGTTTTCTTCCTGTTGGGGAGTGTTGTACATGCTGCTATGGCGGTGTGTCCACTCACAAGATGAGTGGCGCTGCCCAATACTGTCACTATGGCGGTGTGTCCACTCACAGGATGAGTGGCGCTGCCCAATACTGTCACTATGGCGGTGTGTCCACTCACAGGATGAGTGGCGCTGCCCAATACTGTCACTATGGCGGTGTGTCCACTCACAGGATGAGTGGCGCTGCCCAATAAACTCGCCCCTCGGGGCAAAAAATAAAAAAAAAATGAATAAGGTATGCTACCTCCATCTGGGATCCCGTCATATCTGAAGGATCAGCTTCTTTCATGCGTCAAGTTTGACAGATCTCGTTAGAAAAAACATTCAACCTCTCCCCCTTACGAATTTTTTTTGCACCATAATCTTAAGAAAAGTTTATCAACTTTTAAAAGACGCTTTTCGCATGGCATTGTACAGTTGATGATTTTTTTCAGGTGTAATTTTACCCCTGATAATATATTGTTATTCTGGAAGGTTGAGGAGATGGGTTGAGATGGTTGATAGGAGGCCTATCAACCCGAGTCTATCAACGCCGGGTTGATAGACCGTTCTGATATTCCCTACATTCACTATATGGAATAAACTCTCTTTAGTGGCGACTGAAGGAGACGTGCTGGCGTTTTTCTCCCTCGTGGATTTCTCCATGAGGGAGACATCCTCATGGGTTATGTGGATCTTAATCCACGGCAGGGTTAGGTGTCCTGTTCTGGGGGGCGGGGGAGGTACGAAGAACATAGTTCAGCTGTTGGTGAGTGTTGCGCATCTGCCAGCATCCACACCCTGGTCCCTGTCTGCTGTAGCATCTGGCAGCATCCACACCCTGTATCCCTGCCTGATGTAGCATCTGGCAGTATCCACACCCTGTATCGCTGCCTGCTGTAGCATCTGCCAACATCCACACCCTGTGTCCCTGCCTGATGTAGCATCTGGCAGCATCCACACCCTGTGTCCCTGCCTGCTGTAGCATCTGGCAGCATCCACACCCTGTATCTCTGTCTGCATCTCCCTCTCCTACAGTACAGTCTGCGTACCCAACTTTTTCTGATATGCATAAAAATCAAATGAAAGAAACTTCGCAACTTTTCCTTTGGCAAGATCACGGCGAAACTTGGGCGTGTAAGGAAGGTCTGCTTGACGGTTATGAGAATTGGTTCTGTCAGCGAGGCTGTGAAAGGGTTCGGGGATGGTCCCGATGATGGAGTGTGACCTCCGGGATCGAACGAGATCAGGTATCACGGTTAAGGCAATAATGGCTAGCATTACTAGCTCATGATCCGTCTCCACTTCCAGCATCCGCAGCGGATCTTCACAGACTCCAGCATCCACAGTGAATCTTTCCAGATTTAAAGTTTATTCTCTTTATAGTTGCATATAATTGGGAGGAGTTGTTGGCAGCGGGATGCTGGCAAGAGATGCTTGTGCTAGGAACTCTGAAGCATCTTGACAGCACAACCAGTATCAGGCCAAATCCTCTGTATTATAACCTTAATGCAGTGACCATATGGATAGGTAATTGAATCGCCTTGGATTCTCTCCAGTCCAGTCCCAATGCTCAAGTGACGTTTACATGCGATACTGATACGATATGCTGTTCTGGTGTTGGTATGTAGCACTACTGAGGGCTAAGGTTGTTTACCACAGTCAGTAACGTAACTCGAGTCAGTTACTAGAGTGAGTAACGAGAGTTATTCGCACGCAGGAGGAATGTATAGTGACCGGCGCACGGACCCAGCGGCTGCCCAACCGCAGCTACTGGTATTAACACAAGTAACACAAAAATAATCATGTTTTGTGTTATCCACGAAGACTCGGGGAGGCAGACTAACAAGGTCCATTTATAGCAAGTCTCACGGAGTGGGAAGGCTTCCACCTGCCGCCCAGGGGGCCAGACTCACGAAGCAGTTACGCAAGCACTTACGAACCTGGGGCCAGATTCACGAAGCAGTTAAGCAAGTACTTATGCACGTCTCATGTCAAGTGTAAATCAAGACAAGTTGTGGCACTATATCATTCAAGTATTGTTGTTGTTGTTATAGATTCAGCTACTCGGAACAAGTTCCAAGTAGCACGGCTATGGTGAACCCGTACTACCTTGCACAGAGCGGGGCAAGTAGCACGGGCTATGGTGAGCCCGTAACTTACCTAGCACAGGAGCGGGCAAGTAGCACGGGCTATGGTGAGCCGTAACTTACCTTGCACAGGAGCGGGGCAAGTAGCACGGGCTATGGTGAGCCCGTAACTTACCTTGCAAAGGAGCGGGGCAAGTAGCACGGGCTATGGTGAGCCCGTAACATACCTTGCACAGGAGCGGGGCAAGTAGCACGAGCTATGGTGAGCCCGTAACTTACCTTGCACAGGAGCGGGGCAAGTAGCACGGGCTATGGTGAGCCCGTAACTTACCTTGCACAGGAGCGGGGCAAGTAGCACGGGCTATGGTGAGCCGGTAACTTACCTGGCACAGGAGCGGGCCAAGTAGCGCGGGCTATGGTGAGCCCGTAGTGGACTTACCTGACACAGGAGCGGGGCAAGTAGCACGGGCTATGGTGAGCCCGTAGTGGACTTACCTGGCACAGGAGCGGGGCAAGTAGCACGGGCTATGGTGAGCCCGTAGTGGACTTACCTGGCACAGGAGCGGGGCAAGTAGCACGGGCTATGGTGAGCCCGTAGTGGACTTACCTGGCACAGGAGCGAGGCAAGTAGCACGGGCTATGGTGAGCCCGTAGTGGACTTACCTGGCACAGGAGCGGGGCAAGTAGCGCGGGCTATGGTGAGCCCATAGTGGACTTACCTGGCACAGGAGCGGGGCAAGTAGCACGGGCTATGGTGAGCCCGTAGTGGACTTACCTGGCACAGGAGCGGGCAAGTAGCACGGCTATGGTGAGCCCGTAGTGGACTTACCTGGCACAGGAGCGGGGCAAGTAGCACGGGCTATGGTGAGCCCGTAGTGGACTTACCTGGCACAGGAGCGGTCCTGTGTGTGAGGTCGAGTGCCACACTCGAGTGTGTGGCACTCGAGTATGTATTACGGGCTATTCATGCCCGTGCCACCTCTTGGGTGGCTTAATCTTCACCAATCAATCTAGAGTACGTAAGAGCAGCATGGTGAAGGGCACTGCGCACTCCTCAAAGCACCGAGTCACCTTCTGTGGTTGATTGTTCAATAAATCCCTGAACTATATGTTCAACTGATCTCTAACACTGTCCATGGAGGGCAGAAGAAAATGTATATATGCTGGTTAGCATTGTAAATGTCTGGCCACGTCTGTGGTAGAAAATAATAAAAAAAAAATCACACTGATGACGGGGGTCTCAGGTCATCTCGAGGGAGCGCCAATTAGTGCCTCTCATTGTGCGTCACCCTAACTGCAACAGTTCAGTGGAATGTAAGAGTTAATAACTGGAAGTCAGACTGTTAACCTAATTATCTCAAGACAGTCTTTCCTCTTGACTCGCTCTAAAAGCGGGCAATCAAGCTGTAACATTACTTGTCTCTGGAGCCGTAGGTAATGACCAAACCACTCACCAGGAGATGAGAAGACCACCGCGTTTCTTGAGGTTATCTGGAGTTGATTTCGGGGCTTTAGTGTCCCCGCGGCCCGGTCCTCGACCAGGCCTCCACCCCCAGGAAGCACCCCGTGACAGCTGACTAACACCCAGGTACCTATTTACTGGTAGGTAACAGGGGCATAGGGTGAAAGAAACTGCCCATTGTTTCTCGCCGGCGCCGGGAATCGAACCCGGGACTACAGGATCACGCGTCCAGCGTGCTGTCCAGTCAGCCACCGGTCCCCCCCCCCAAACACAGAAAATGCGTGTGTGTGTGTGTGTGTGGTGTGTGTGGTGTGTGTGTGTGGTGTGGTGTGTGTGTACTCACCTATTTGTGCTTGCGGGGGCTGAGCTCTAGCTCTTTGGTCCCGCCTCTCAACTGTCAATCAACTAATGTACAGGTTCCTGAGCTACTGGGGCTGGGCTGGTGTGTGTGTGTGGGTGTGGGTGTGTGTGTGTGGTGGTGTGTGTGGTGTGGTGGTGTGTGTGTGTGTGTGTCGGTGAGAACGCATTTATGGGTTATTTCTTAGTTGTGGGGCGGGTGGATAACATTGGCTCCAGCTAATATACAACCTCCACAACGCTGGACACACATTCTTCCTACACTGACTACCAGGTTTTCTGAGGCACCTGCCCAGGTGTGTGTGGCGGGACACCGGGCCAGGTGTGTGTGTGGTGGGACACCTGGCCAGGTGTGTGTGGCGGGACACCGGGCCAGGTGTGTGTGTGGTGGGACACCTGCCCAGGTGTGTGTGGCGGGACACCGGGCCAGGTGTGTGTGTGGTGGGACACCTGGCCAGGTGTGTGTGGCAGGACACCGGGCCAGGTGTGAACTAGGAAGTCTGTTACCCACTTATAATAATAAATATTCAGATATGAAAGTCATGGCCCTGATATGGGCAAATTTCGCTCGTTTGGGTCAATGTGTCAGAACAGATCGCCGGGTTCGATCCTGGGCACCGGCGAGAAACAATGGGCAGAGTTTCTTTCACCTGATGCCCCTGTTACCTAGCAGTAAATAGGTACAGTACCTGGGAGTTAGTCAGCTGTCACGGGCTGCTTCCTGGGGGTGGAGGCCTGGTCGAGGACCGGGCCGCGGGGACACTAAAAAGCCCCGAAATCATCTCAAGATAACCTCAAGATAAGGTCAGGTACATTATATGTAACATTATCATGTAATCAGCAGAAAGCACTAAGCCATAACGGCTACATAGCACCTGGAAGGGATATGAGGGTTAAGGATTTAGGATAGGACGAAGGAAAGGAATTGTGCACAACCACTTGGCCGGTCGGGGATTGAACGCCGACCTGCACTGCTTCATTCACCTTTAATTTCCTTACCTGATGGGACATATATAACGTCATAGTGACGTCACATGTAATATAACGTTTATATAATATATATATATATATATATATATATATATATATCTATATATATATATATATATATATATATATATATATATATATATATACTATTTTTTATGCTTCCGAAGGTTTTGACAAAGTTGAACACGTCAAAAAATTTATAGAATTGCTTCGCAGAAAAGTATGTCTTGTCATAGCTAGATATGTATATATTTCTTATCAGATATGTTCATTATCTGTGAAATGGAGTTATATCCTTTCTAATATTTCTCACAAAAAATTAGGGTCAAACAAGGTGATGTTTTTAGTCCTTTATTATTTGTTGTGTAGCATGACCCATTGTGGCCCAGAGGTTGAGAGGCGGGACCAAAGAGCCAAAGCTCAACCCCCGCAAGCACAACTAGGTGAGCACAGTCAGTACTGGCGCCAATGGAGGTGCTGTAGTTCTACTTCCCTGGATTAAGATGCCATTGGTGTCTGAGACAACTACAGCTAAATGTGCTGTAGTTCCCTTGACTTACTTGGGTGAAGCCAAAATAAATTACTAGGCAGAGTGAGTTTACTGTAAAGTATTCTGAAAAGTGTCTGGGGTCTAAGTGGATAAACACCTCCAAAGGATACCTGATCAACCAGGCTGTGACTCATACGTCAGGCTGCGAGCAGCCGCGTCAAACAGCCTGGTTGATCAGTCGAGCAACCAGGAGGCCTGGTCGACGACCGGGCCGCGGGGACGCTAAGCCCCGGAAGCACCTTAAAGCAAGGTAAGGTAGGCGTAATATTCCTTAAAGGGCTCACTTATCCAGCTGTGTGACGCTGTTACGGACGAGAATGTCAGAACAAATATCATTATGAGTGAATTGGTCATCTTGATACCCGATAGTTATTTATTTATTTAAAGTTATTTAACAGGCAGTACCATAACCTTCTTTTTACTGAAAAAATCTCTCCATTTCCTGTTATTTTCTGTGCTTTTACTTTTTATTTTTTTTCCTGTTATTTCTTCATTTCCTTTTTAAGATATTTTCTGTTTATCACTGCAGCGTTTTGTGCCTTTGTATGAAAATCTGAGTAAGAGAGGTCATATATCTTTTCTATTTTTTTAAGTGAGATTTTGTACATGACTGCTGGGTGGATGTGAACCCCGGGACCTTTAACATGATGATCTTGGTGAGGGAGGGAATTATCAGAGGTCAGGATACGGGTTTGGGGTGGGACGGGGGAAAGGAATGGTGCCCAGCACTTGGACGGTCGGGGATTGAACGCCGACCTGCATGAAGCGAGACCATCCCGTCATCTATCACAGTCAGGTACTGTGAATGGAGGAAATGCTCAGGACCCATTTTGGGAGTTCATTCTCGCACTCATTGCAAGCCTCATGTCCACACCACATTGAAATGTTACAACTAAAGAAACGTTAGTTTACAACTAAAGAAATAGTTTACAAACTAATAATACCGTTTTGCCTAAAGGGAATCACCCAACCAGTAAACTCAATCAACTTTTTTTTGAGGCTCTCACTTTTAACTTCGTATAGTCCAGTTACGTACGTCTTACGTACCCCTTACGTCCAGAAATATACACTTAATACCAGGAAATACAACTTAAGAATGAGAGATATAAATAATAGCGTAGTGGGTACACATGATAGGATGATACAACTAGCCAGCAGCAGAGAAGGCCAGAAGCCCTCGCCTCTCTACTGGGAATTTGTATTATTACGGAACAACTGTCACAAAGAGATAGCTGACCGGCAGCATATTGAGTCCTCTTGAAGTCAGCTCCACGTAGCGTGACCGGCGTATTGAAGGGTTTTGATCCCGGGTCGCTCCAGAATCTGAAGCTCCGAATGATGAGGGTGTGTCAGTTTGGACATGACTTTATACACTACAGGGACTGAACCCACAGTTCACTTGCTTAGCTAAATGAATTGTGGGGTTCAGTCCCTGAGCCAATTATGTGCCTCTGTAACCCTTCCCACTACCGCCCCACAAGATGGGTATGGGGTGTATAATAAATGAACTAAACTAACTAAAAAACTTATACAATGATTTC
>WNGS01160593.1:15841-26673 GCA_020271785.1 Procambarus virginalis | reverse complement strand
CTCCATCTTGTGACAATGAGTGAAAACCTAGGCCTGATATTTAATACCACAATTACCACCTTGATCTTGTTTCTTTATCCTGGCGAGGTCGCCAATGTCGGGGTTTCACGGTGTTCTCGTAAGAGAAGGGTTAAAGCAACAGTAGACCGGATCTCCTTTCCAGGTGGTTGCTCCAACCATACCCTTACTCACCGTCGTTCGGCGGTCTTCCCTCAATCCCTTAGGCTCCACTGCTGGCCTCGGAGAGTATCCCAGTCGATCTCACAACCGGCCTTTAGATATGAGATGAGTGGGTGCACAGATCGTTCCCTCAATCTGTGGCCCTCCCGACACCGAACTCTTACATAGCCTTCAAGGTCGCCAACTGGTTTGTTGAGATGTCCAGTAACACTGCAGTGGTTAGGTGTAATTGTGGCAAGAGCAAATCTAGTAATATAGTATCGGCAGGTCACTCTACTTTATATCATAACACGTCACAAGATAAATGGAGGGGATGATATCAAACACCAAAGAGTTTTGGTATTTTACTTAAAAAACAACGAGAAATATATATGCATCAATGTATCAGAATTAATATATGACGATTGCTCTTCATAGCATAATATTCTAGAGCGCACCATATGGCAACATCGGCACGTGTCACCTGTCAGAAATGCCAGCTGACCGGGCCCTCGCGATCGTGGGAAGACTAGTACTTGTTTTCTAATTGTCACGATCACCGTTTATTTAACTTTTTCCAAAACACTATTCAACGTTCACATGGCTTACTTATGATTTCACTGGCCTCACGATCATCATCTTATTCACAATACTCTCACAGTGACCTTTCACTGTACCAAAAGATTACTCTACTCTTAATAATATTTACTGTGAATGCACTCACTTGATCACTGAACTTTTCTTTATATTTATACTTCCTCTTAAAGAGATATCACTGGCAACACTTCACGTATATGATTTATTCAGCACACAATCATGTCATATAAATCAGTATGAACTTCAGGCATATATATATCAATAGATCATGAGATAACACACAGGCATTTATATCGATAGATTATGGAGATCACCACACGGCACTTATATTAAGATTATAGAGATCAATCCACAGGCATTTATATCAATAGATTATAGAGATCAATCCACGCATTTATATCAATAGATTATAGATCAATCCATCCACAGGCATTTATATCATGATTATAGAGATTAATCCTCAGGCATTTATATCATAGATTATAGAGAACAATAACCAATATCTGGTTCACTACCATATATAATAATAATAATCACAGATCAATATGTAGTCACAGTAAATTCTCTGATGAATCTTGGTGCTTGCACACACCCACACATAGATATATATATGTAAATTGATACTGTGAGCGCTCTGGGTAGCCTCACCACACACTGTGCTCTCTGTGACTTAACTCAAGTGAGACTTGCTCACGACATACAAAATATACTGACAAGATATATATAGCTAACTAAAGGGGAAATGGGAGGGAACTGTAAAACCTACTTCACCTATCCTAGGATGACAGTTGGGTTGTAGCTCCTGGTCCAGGCTCTCGCCTCGTTCATCCAGAAACACAAGCCCCACGCCTTAGGATGTCGCGTCTCGCCGCTTCTGTACACAGCAGGTCCGTGCTTCTTCCCTACAGTACGTCGCTGGGTTGAAGTCGGTCTCCTGGCCGTCAACTTTCCTCCCAACTACGGCAGCCAGCCTACGTCTCGGCGGTCGTCGTACGTTTCCCAATTAGTCCTTGTCACTGTACTCCCAGAGTAACTGCCTCTCACCACTACGAAGTCACTGAAGTTATCAGCGTCCCGGACGACACACGCACAGCACCCGACTTCAGAGCTCTTGAAGCTCACAACACCGTCAATTCCCTCGTCGTCTAGATATATCGCTAGGTATTTGGGAAGACTTCTCGACGTGCTTGCATCCACTGTTGACTCGTAGGGTTCCACGAAGGTGGGGTTACTGTCAAACTTGACAGGATCGTCGATCACACGTTCAACCTGGTTGACAAGGCTGTCAACCTGGTTCACTCACGGTGGGTGGCCCGGCCACTAAGCTGCCTCTTATACTGGTGAACTGCCAACGACGACACACATCGATGCCCGGCCCACTTCTTGCAACGCACCTGTCCCCTGAGCACTTGTTGCTCAATATTTTGTCAATTCCTTATCTGAGCCACTTTTGGGTTACAGGAACCTCACAGAGTGCGTGCCAACAACTGGAGACGCTTAAATCCACCGGAGTTCGGTAAATCCGTCACTCTGACAGGATGACCGATCGCGCGTCCTACCTCTCGGACGTGTCGTGAAAGACTGATGTCGCCTGGCGCCAACACGGCGGACCCCCTATGCCTATGTGACGTCACTTTTCCCAAAGTTGGTTTTCATTGGCTCCCAGTGCCACGTCGCTGACGGGACCAATCTGGCGCCACTGACGTCACACAGTTTTGGCGGGAAGACAGACTCGCCCGCCATATTGGCTCCCTAAAGGGCCTATCCCACAGGACAAATGTTACATTTTCTCAAATTTCTCGGCTCTTCGAGAATACTGTTCTCTCCCACATGTTCAATTGTTGCCTGCAATGTAGAGAACGCTCGGGAATAGTGGACATGACTCTTACAGCAGGCGTGGGAGAATTAGAAGGGGGGGGACACCGTCACAATATATATATATATAAATATATATATATATAATATTATATATATATATATATATATATATATATATATATAGATATTAATATATATATATATATAATATCTGAACTCTGCCAAAATTTATTTGATAGCTTTGACATGTGATAATTTCAATGGATTTATTCCCATTGGACGTGAGTGCTAGTTTTTTTTTTATTTATATAATTTACACGTTAATTGTGCCAGTGTGTTGTGTGGTTTGTCATATATATATATTTATTGACACGTATTCCGAGATTAAATGTCATGATTACATGTTTTTTAGGAACTTTTGTAAAATTTTTATCTTGGATCTAGTTGCATATTTCAGTTGGAGGGGGGGGGGGAGCGGGGGGGGGTATTTTTAATGTATAATGATTATGGATATGAGTATAATAGTATACTGTTCCTCCATATACCTTCCACATTTGGGTGACATAGTCGCGGCTATACTGGGATAAGTATACTGATATAACCTAAATAAATTAGATAATCAGTATCAGTAAGTTCAAGCAACTTGATTACCTGGTCGACCAAGATGACCAAATTCACTCAACATGACATTTATTGACTTCCATAAATATAAAAATAAGGATAAATAACCTTAATTATTTATCAATTATTGTGTAATTAAAATGCGTGATTGCATCAGACAGATTTTGCAAGCGGGACCTCTGAAGATACATATGCCTCAGATGCCTTAGGGAATATTTGACTGGACACTCTATATAGGCCTATGGTAGTTTGAGTTCGGAATTTGGATTAAAATCATCGAGTGAGTTTCTCGCCATTTGACAGAACTGAACGGTAGGGTGTATTGTTCATTGTATCTTACGTACTTCTGTCAATTGTTCTATGCCATCTTTTTAACGGTGATTGATTGATAAAGATTAAGCAGGTAAGTCCACTACGGGCTCATCATAGCCCGTGCTACTTGCCCGCTCCTGTGCCAGGTAAGTTACGGGCTCACCATAGCCCGTGAAACTTGCCCGCTCCTGTGCCAGGTAAGTTACGGGCTCACCATAGCCCGTGCTACTTGGAACTTGTTCCGAATAGCTGAATCTATAACAACAACAAGCCACCCAAGAGGTGGCATGGGCATGAACAGCCCGTAATTTTGGTCGGTGGTAATTGAATTAATTCATTATTGCAGAGAATGTTATCCTTGGTTGTGCCTGTATGATAACCAGCTTGACCGGGTCTTAACTCTTTCAACACTGGATGCAGTTGAACTCTAACAACCACCTGTCTTATGCTGGTGGCAGTGAGAGGGCTGTTTGGAGTGGTGGTAGTGGTGGTGGTGGTTGTGGTGGTGGTGGTGGTAGTGGTGGTGGTGGTGGTGGTGGTGGTGGTGGTGGTGGTGGTGGTGACAGTGGATTGGTTTGAAGGGGGGGGGGGGTAGTGGAGAGGGGGTGGGTACGTGGCTGGCCGGGAGACAGCGAACAGCATTCCTTATTAAGGCCATTCAATAGCTCGCTCGATAGAGCTTCGGCTTCACGCACACACGCACGTGTGGGGAGTTTCCCCGGTTCGAGTCTCCTAGAGCCCAGGTAAATGAAGCAGGAGCATCATCAGGGGGGTAGATGAATATGACCCTCTGAGATGATGATGATGATAAGAATGAGCCACACCAACCAGACCTCATACAAAGAACGTCGCTTTTCGCTCGTAGGCGTTACATAAGGCCAAAAATTATCGTACTAAGAAATGAAAGCGGCTGGCGAAAGTGACAGTCCTGTCCCGTTTTCTGTTTTGGGTCCTCTGGCTTAGACTGGTAGTAGCTTAGGGGGAGAACATACTTTAAATTAACCGTTTTTCTTACCGTTATGAAACTTTAGGAGGACGGGAAGCATACGCATATTCGTACTCGATTTTAACCTCTTTTTTTCCTGGTATATTTTCATCATAATTTCTGATATATCATCTTTTCCAACACCACTTAATATTCCTCTTTAAGCGCCGTAAGAGCTAGAACGCGCTAGCCAAAGCATGCGAGCGCCGACCTTAATGAAAGTGATGGAGGGTCACCTCACCTTCGACTCTAAGCTTCAAGAACAGAGCATCAACAAGGTGGTTGGAACACACGCCTGGGCGTGCGTGGCCGCTCTTGCAAGGGATCACCGTCGTTCGTGGCTCTCCATCACCGCCCCCTGGCGATAAATCCGTGAGATTCGCCAGTAATTACGCAGGATAATGCGTGCCTCTCAATACGCAGGATAATGCGTAGCTTTCAATACGCCATTAACCAGGCTGAAAAATGCGTATTTGAACGTCAAAAGTTACGCAGGGTAATAGTGAACGCCGGTTTACTATAGAATGTAATGTGTGAATTCGCCTGTAATTATGTAGGCTAATATAGTAGTACTTATATACGCTAGTAATGGCGCTGGGTAATATAGTACATCTATATACGCCAGTAATTACGCAAACTAATCAACCGGTCTTAAGGCCAGGCTCGTTCAAGCGGCGGCCAAGGCACCCCCCTTCTCCCCCCCACACTCATAAACATATACATACAGCCCGTCCTCATAAACAAAGGTCCAAAGTCCATTCCATGCACCCGCCAAACCCGTTGTTTATGAATGAAAAGCGGTTTACACACGACTCACAACTGATGACGTTCGAACACTTCCGAGAACAAGTGCTTCACTGACGACTGGTGTTCGAACTACAACGCTGTAAATGCTTCACCCACGTACTACAAATACAAATAATCGCCAACAGAACCTAAACACCTAACCATTAGGTGCCAGTGTAACCTAATTAAATATGCACAATATGCTAATATATAATAATATTTATTTATATTTGAGAAGATTTCTGGTTTGAATGAACAGCATGAGGGAGCCGGTCGGCCGAGCGGACAGCACGCTGGACTTGTGATCCTGTGGTCCAGGGTTCGATCTCAGGCGCCGGCGAGAAACAATGGGCAGAGTTTCTTTCACCCTATGCCCCTGTTACCTAGCAGTAAAATAGGTACCTGGGTGTTAGTCAACTGTCACGGGCTGCTTCCTGGGGGTGGAGGCCTGGTCGAGGACCGGGCCGCGGGGACACTAAAAAAAAGCCCCGAAATCATCTCAAGATAACCTCAAGATGTTAAAATTGATGAATGCATCTGTGGGGTCGGCCGCTGGATGGAATGGACTTGGTCTGAGGACGGGTTGCAGCATGTCATGACGCAATCTACGCGTCATTACGTAATTAACACAAATAATAAAGTATGAAATGTCACCAATTAAAATTGACAAGTAAATTATAATTAAATATCATTAATTATTTATCAAATATTGTGTGAAAATGTAAATTACTACAAGTTTTTTTCTCTGCTCACACAACAAATTGAGTTACTATAGACTCGATACACCATTGAATTATTTCTTTTACAACAAATATATACATGAACAGTTTGTTCATATAATCCTATTTAATGGTTGTGAGTCGCGCAGCATATTTGAACAACCTGTACTCTCAACCCCCCCCCCACCCCTCCCTCCATGCCCAGCTGCATGGGTAACAGCTTCTCCTCCATATCAACCTAACCCTGGCTTTGCGCCCTGGAGAGCAGACTCCGGCCTCGACAACCAGAGCGCAACGCCATAGTCTCCTGAGACTGCAGGGTACCTACTATTCTCAACCAAATGCAACGTTGCATGAAAAGTAGTGACACACAGATTGATTGATTGATAAGGATTAAGCCACCCCAAGAGGTGGCACGGGCATGAATAGCCCGAAATACATGACACACACACACACACACAATCTTCGTTGTCTGTAATATCGGTTGGTTAGGTGTGTTGGTTGAGTTCGTGCGTTTCTGGTTAGGTTAGGACGTTGAATTTCGCACGTTGTGGCAGATCAAGAGCCCGTGCGAAATTGATTCCTCCAAAGTTTTACCGCGGTTATTTTGGTGCTCTTAAGAATGGAGTAAGAGACCTCGCTCGTTTGCGTTCCATCCTCCCTAAACAACGAGGCAATTCCTGGATTGCCAATTATTACGCTCTTACAAGTGTAACCCATTGGATAGCAATGGAGGGGGGTGGGGGGAAGGATTACGCCTTTCATCTTTATGTACTTGGGATGTTTGGGCGATTTTCCGGGAGCGGTTAATCTCCGGGGGATTAGCTTGACACGTGGCTGGGTTAAGTGGGGTTGGCCTTTGATGTACGGGGCCGGGGGGGGGGGGTTAGGGGGTGGACTAGGGCGCTGTACAACACACAGGCAATTTGATAGTTTGGTTATAATGGTGAAGTATAGTGTCACTTTTTGTTTGGTTCTGTTGTGCAATCTCTCTCTCTCTCTCTCTGCTGAGAGAGAGAGAGAGAGATAGAGAGAGAGAGAGAGAGAGAGAGAGAGAGAGAGAGAGAGAGAGAGAGAGAGACAGAGACAGAGACAGAGAGAGTGAGAGAAAGAGAGAGAGAGAGAGAGCTGCCAAGTCATGAAGGACATTTATGTTGACCAGACCACACACTAGAAGGTGAAGGGACGACGACGTTTCGGTCCGTCCTGGACCATTCTCAAGTCGATTCTCACATTCTCACAATCGACTTGAGAATGTCCAGGACGGACCGAAACATCGTCGTCCCTTCACCTTCTAGTGTGTGGTCTGGTCAACATACTTTAGCCACGGTATTGTGACTCATCGCCTACACAAGGACATTTATTTCACAAAATCCCAACATTTATACAGACAACATTGTACTGGTAAACGTCGCAAGATGGGAGCCATATTACCTTACGCAGCGATCCAACTTCATAAACCTTGTTCTCTTATAACCACACACTAAACCGCATTTACATATTATTTCACATATAACCGCGAGGTACTGCTCGAATTCTCCATTGAAAATGTATATATGTGTTTTACGATTATTTTCCGTGATTGTGTATGGTATGACACCAGCGATTGACGTAGTGGGTTGGGTCCTGTAAGAGATTAGTTGGGCATCCTGTTGACAAGGGCGGCAGGATGCCAGTCTCTTGTGAAGGGTAGGATGGACGGCAGGATACAACGGCCCTTCGTTATATAAGTCTACTAACGATATGTCTAAACTGAAGTGAACGCCGCGTTTATCTGACGTGGTCTCGGCCCAATCTCTTACTTTGCTATTCCGTAAAAATAAAATATTTAAAAACAATTATTGTGGTTTCTGTGTGCATTTAAAAGCAACATTTGCATGGATTCTATTCCTGAGAAACACATCGACTTGCCCCGCTCCTGTGCCAGGTAAGTTACGGGCTCACCATAGCCCGTGCTACTTGGAACTTGTTCCGAGTAGCTGAATCTATAACAACAACATCTTGAGAAAGGGTCGAGATCACTGGCTGTGGAAGTCTGTGTTTCCTACCTCCTTCGCAATATGAAAATACATGGAGGTTATCTTGAGATGATTTCGGGGCTTTAGTGTCCCCGCGGCCCGGTCCTCGACCAGGGCCCCCCCCCCCCAGGAAGCTGCCCGTGACAGCTGACTAACTCCCAGGTACGTATTTATTGCTAGGTAACAGGGGCATCAGGGTGAAAGAAACTCTGCCCATCGTTTCTCACCGGCGCCCGGGATCGAACCCGGACCACAGGATCACGCGTCCAGTGTTCTATCCGCTCAGCCACCGGCTCCCCGCTGGAGCATTACATCAATAAATTTACTCAATCAAATTTAATTGAAATCTCAGAGAAGCGCCAAACGGCGAACCTTTTTTTTTAAAAAAAGCAAGTCAAACATTTATGTTAATATTATTCGTCAGTCTTGATGGCCACATGTAAATATGTGGCCATCATGCCAGTTCGTCCTCAGGCCTCCCCGAACCGATCTAATTATACTCAACTTGTCAATTTCCATTACAGTCTCATTATTTGTAGCTGAAATGCTGACAGGACGCCACGCGCCGCGCCTTGAAATGCGGGGAAAATATAATACCGAATTTCACATTTGTTTTAATGCCTGTGAATTAGGCTACGGTTTGGGAGGGTTGCGACTGGCTTCGAACTTTTGCTGACTTGGAGCAGTGAGGGAGAGCTACGAGTGTGTGGTGTGAGATCGAGCACCGGAGCTCGAAGTAAGCACCTGCTCTAGTGCTTACTAAAGGGGGGAGACAGACTTGGAGATCTGAATAAAATTATATTTTTCATACGCTGCGAAAATAGGTATGTTTCAGACCCTGTGGAACGTAAATAATTTTGTTTAACAGCCCTCTCGTAATAATATTGACTAAATGCTGGTTTTAATATGACAGCAGATCATTATTTATGAATACAAATTCCTATATATATATGACTCCTCAAATGATTACGTTCAAAGTTTTCTTGAACAGTGTTTCATATCGCTGTACGTTAGCTATACACACAATTATAATATGATATATTTTATATTTGTATGTTAAATATTATGAATATCCATTTCATGACAGCCGGAGCATTCAATAGGCTGAGGATTCTCAATAGGCAATAGGATTCTCAACTGAGGATCTTCAGTAGGCTGAGGATGGATTGGAGTCCGTGTTTAGGGGGGTGGGGGAGGGGGGTCCAGGTCTGTGGGAGTCGGTGTAAGGCTGTTGGTCTGTGAACCACATCGTTCGAGTGCATTGTTAGCGATAATTTTAATGCACACGAAAAATAAAGTATTAACTCGTTGCCCAACCATATCAGTCATGAGTGCATGTGCAACAAGAGCGTATATATATATAGGACTTTTTATTGATCGGAAAATTGTTTTTTTTTTATAATTAGGAATTTTCAGTACCTGCTGCATGAAATTTGGCTTTCACGTGAAAGTCGTCAGCTGTATTAAAAAGGATTTTATTCAGAGATTTTTGAGGATTTATACAAGATTTCTTCTCTTCATAAGGTAATACACTCAAAGGATTGAACATATATATATATATATATATATATATATATATATATATATATATATATATATATATATATATTGCATACTTCCAAGTGGCTTAATTCCGTCTTAGTTATACACTTGGCTCAGAGGTCAGTAGAAGCAGTGTGGCTTAGGTACACGGAAGGAGTTGACGAAAATAGTGATACAGGATACAGGGACGAGAGGGATACAAGGATACAGGGACGAGAGGGGGGTCTTGTGGACGAAGGATAGTCTTGACTTGAGACGTTCTGAGACGAGAACACACACACACACACACACACACCCTACCCTAGAGCAAATCCACAAGGGCCGTGACGAGGATTCGAACCTGCGTCCGGGAGCATCCCAGACGCTGTCTTAATCAACTGAGCTACGACATGGTTAAAAAAAAGAGTTGAAACACGTCCGGGATGCTCTCGGACGCAGGTTCGAATCCTCGTCACGGCTCCCTTGTGGATTTGTTCATTTGATGCACCACGTTATTGTGATTTCTGTGTATAACCCTACCCTAACCTTCACCCGCACCTATCCTACCTGGGATGACCGTATCCTTCAGTCAAGGATGGCCCACTGCCAGGACTTACGATGTCTCGTACCGTGAGAGGCATGTGGACCCTCCCATTATGCTCTTAACTCGTCTCTAAGGCGCTGCTTGCCCAAAACAGCCACTTCGCTAAATTACGGTATTGATTGTTGTGGGGTCTGGTATGGTGGTTGTATAATACAGTAGGGAGCAGCATTGTATTAAAGTGATTACAGTCTCATGCCATTGTACCCAAGTGATTTGCTATATCATTGCACCCAAAGTGATTACAAGATTATGCTATTTCGCCCAAGTAATTACCGTATTTTACTAGTGTTCTCAAGGATTATACGGTATTTAAATTCGTAATATAATAAAAGCAGGTGTTATTAATGACAGTAATAATTGTAGTGAATAGGTAACATGGGCATCTTCCCTTGTATGTACTCACCTAGTTGTGCTTGCGGGGGTTGTTGAGCTTTAGCTCTTTGGTCCCGCCTCTCAACTTGTCCCAATGCCTGTGTCCGCACGATTATCACCACAGACTGGCTATTATTTCCAGCCAAATCATTTCAATTGCTAGTTCCAATCACGACTGAAGGGCAAATCCGGAGAAGTATTTTGAAGCTGCCTTCTTGACCCTCTTTTTTTTTCTTAATCCAGACAAGGAGGTCGTCTCAGGGCTGTTGTTGTCGACGAGGGGACCCGAGTCCATACCTTATTAACCCCTGTGTACGGTG
>WNGS01160593.1:0-14841 GCA_020271785.1 Procambarus virginalis | reverse complement strand
TCCAGGACGGACCGAAACATCGTCGTCCCTTCATCTTCTAGTGTGTGGTCTGGTCAATACTTTAGCCACGGTATTGGACTCATCGCCTACACAAGGACATTTATTTCACAAAATCCCAACATTATACAGACAACATTGTACTGGAAAACGTCGCAAGATGGGAGCCATATTGCCTTACGCAGCGATCCAACTTCATAAACATTGTTCTCTTAATCACACACTAAACCAATTTACATATTATTACACATATAACCGCGAGGTACTGCTCGATTTCTCCATTGAAAATGTATATATGTGTTTTACGATTATTTTCCGTGATTGTATATGGTATGACACCAGCGATTGACGTAGTGGGTTGGTCCTGTAAGAGATTAGTTGGGCATCCTGTTGACAAGGGCGGCAGGATGCCAGTCTCTTGTGAAGGGTAGGATGGACGGCAGGATACAACGGCCCTTCGTTATATAAGTCTACTGACGATTTGTTTAAACTGAAGTGAACGCCGCGTTTATCAGTGTCTGGCGTGGTCTCGGCCCAATCTCTTACTTTGCTATTCCGTAAAAATAAAATATTTAAAAACAATTATTGTGGTTTCTGTGTGCATTTAAAAGCAACATTTGCATGGATTCTATTCCTGAGAAACACATCGACTTGCCCCGCTCCTGTGCCAGGTAAGTTACGGGCTCACCATAGCCCGTGCTACTTGCCCCGCTCCTGTGCCAGGTAAGTCCACTACGGGCTCACCATAGCCCGTGCTACTTGGAACTTGTTCCGAGTAGCTGAATCTATAAGAACAACATCTTGAGAAAGGGTCGAGATCACTGGCTGTGGAAGTCTGTGTTTCCTACCTCCTTCGCAATATGAAAATACATGGAGGTTATCTTGAGATGATTTCGGGGCTTTAGTGTCCCCGCGGCCCGGTCCTCGACCAGGGCCTCCACCCCCCCAGGAAGCTGCCCGTGACAGCTGACTAACTCCCAGGTACGTATTTATTGCTAGGTAACAGGGGCATCAGGGTGAAAGAAACTCTGCCCATCGTTTCTCACCGGCGCCCGGGATCGAAGCCGGGACCACGGGATCACGCGTCCAGTGTTCTATCCGCTCAGCCACCGGCTCCCCGCTGGAGCATTACATCAATAAATTTACTCAATCAAATTTAATTGAAATCTCCGAGAAGCGCCGAACGCCGAACCTTTTTTTTTAAAAAAGCAAGTCAAACATTTATGTTAATATTATTCGTCAGTCTTGATGGCCACATGTAAATATGTGGCCATCATGCCAGTTCGTCCTCAGGCCTCCCCGAACCGATCTAATTATACTCAACTTGTCAATTTCCATTACAGTCTCATTATTTGTAGCTGAAATGCTGACAGGACGCCACGCGCCGCGCCTTGAAATGCGGGGAAAATATAATACAGAATTTCACATTTGTTTTAATGCCTGTGAATTAGGCTACGGTTTGGGAGGGTTGCGAGCGGCTTTGTACTTTTGCTGACTTGGAGCAGTGAGGGAGAGCTACGAGTGTGTGGTGTGACATCGAGCACCGGAGCTCGAGTGTGCGTGGTGTGACATCGAGCACCGGAGCTCGAGTGTGTGTGGTGTGAGATCGAGCACCGGAGCTCGAGTGTGTGTGGTGTGAGATCGAGCACCGGAGCTCGAGTGTGTGGTGTGAGATCGAGCACCGGAGCTCGAGTGTGTGTGGTGTGAGATCGAGCACCGGAGCTCGAGTGTGTGTGGTGTGAGATCGAGCACCGGAGCTCGAGTGTGTGTGGTGTGAGATCGAGCACCGGAGCTCGAGTGTGTGTGGTGTGAGATCGAGCACCGGAGCTCGAGTGTGTGTGGTGTGAGATCGAGCACCGGAGCTCGAGTGTGTGTGGTGTGACATCGAGCACCGGAGCTCGAAGTAAGCACCTGCTCTAGTGCTTACTAAAGGGGGGAGACAGACTTGGAGATCTGAATAAAATTATATTTTTCATACGCTGCGAAAATAGGTATGTTTCAGACCCTGTGGAACGTAAATAATTTTGTTTAACAGCCCTCTCGTAATAATATTGACTAAATGCTGGTTTTAATATGACAGCAGATCATTATTTATGAATACAAATTCCTATATATATATGACTCCTCAAATGATTACGTTCAAAGTTTTCTTGAACAGTGTTTCATATCGCTGTACGTTAGCTATACACACAATTATAATATGATATATTTTATATTTGTATGTTAAATATTATGAATATCCATTTCATGACAGCCGGAGCATTCAATAGGCTGAGGATTCTCAATAGGCAATAGGATTCTCAACTGAGGATCTTCAGTAGGCTGAGGATGGATTGGAGTCCGTGTTTAGGGGGTGGGGGAGGGGGGGTCCAGGTCTGTGGGAGTCGGTGTAAGGCTGTTGGTCTGTGAACCACATCGTTCGAGTGCATTGTTAGCGATAATTTTAATGCACACGAAAAATAAAGTATTAACTCGTTGCCCAACCATATCAGTCATGAGTGCATGTGCAACAAGAGCGTATATATATATAGGACTTTTTATTGATCGGAAAATTGTTTTTTTTTTATAATTAGGAATTTTCAGTACCTGCTGCATGAAATTTGGCTTTCACGTGAAAGTCGTCAGCTGTATTAAAAAGGATTTTATTCAGAGATTTTTGAGGATTTATACAAGATTTCTTCTCTTCATAAGGTAATACACTCAAAGGATTGAACATATATATATATATATATATATATATATATATATATATATATATATATATATATATATATATATATATATATATATATTGCATACTTCCAAGTGGCTTAATTCCGTCTTAGTTATACACTTGGCTCAGAGGTCAGTAGAAGCAGTGTGGCTTAGGTACACGGAAGGAGTTGACGAAAATAGTGATACAGGATACAAGGATACAGGGACGAGAGAGATACAAGGATACAGGGACGAGAGGGATACAAGGATACAGGGACGAGAGGGGGTCTTGTGGACGAAGGATAGTCTTGACTTGAGACGTTCTGAGACGAGAACACCACACACACACACACCCTACCCTAGAGCAAATCCACAAGGGCCGTGACGAGGATTCGAACCTGCGTCCGGGAGCATCCCAGACGCTGCTTAATCAACTGAGCTACGACATGGTTAAAAAAAAAGAGTTGAAACACGTCCGGGATGCTCTCGGACGCAGGTTCGAATCCTCGTCACGGCTCCCTTGTGGATTTGTTCATTTGATGCACCACGTTATTGTGATTTCTGTGTATAACCCTACCCTAACCTTCACCCACACCTATCCTACCTGGGATGACCGTATCCTTCAGTCAAGGATGGCCCACTGCCAGGACTTACGATGCCTCGTACCGTGAGAGGCATGTGGACCCTCCCATTATGCTCTTAACTCGTCTCTAAGGCGCTGCTTGCCCAAAACAGCCACTTCGCTAAATTACGGTATTGATTGTTGTGGGGTCTGGTATGGTGGTTGTATAATACAGTAGGGAGCAGCATTGTATTAAAGTGATTACAGTCTCATGCCATTGTACCCAAGTGATTTGCTATATCATTGCACCCAAAGTGATTACAAGATTATGCTATTTCGCCCAAGTAATTACCGTATTTTACTAGTGTTCTCAAGGGATTATACGGTATTTAAATACGTAATATAATAAAAAGCAGGTGATATTAATGACAGTAATAATTGTAGTGAATAGGTAAACATGGGCATCTTCCCTTGTACGTACTCACCTAGTTGTGCTTGCGGGGTTGAGCTTTAGCTCTTTGGTCCCGCCTCTCAACTTGTCCCAATGCCTGTGTCCGCACGATTATCACCGCAGATTGGCTATTATTTCCAAACAAATCATTTCAATTGCTAGTTCCAATCACGACTGAAGGGCAAATCCGGAGAAGTATTTTGAAGCTGCCTTCTTGACCCTCTTTTTTTTCTTAATCCAGACAAGGAGGTCGTCTCAGGGCTGTTGTTGTCGTCGAGGGGACCCGAGTCCATTACCTTATTAACCCCTGTGTACGGTGAAGTGCCTCGGCTGGTTATTTTAGGCAATGTTTGCTCTCAAAGATTAAAACAATGAGGGAATTATTATTCACGTGAAATTGCGTTAGGAAGAAAGTATATATTGACGGTTGTCCAAAAGGTCTTAAAAGTTTATTTGTTTTTAATGAAACGTGTTCCAATAATGGAGCGCCAAAAAAGGTGTGTAAAAAAAAATCATTATAAAATACATGTATAATTCTAATATATCCGCGCTATTATAACACAATTCCCTGTTTCAGACGGGAAAATATATCTCTGGGAGCTTGCAATGTATCCAGGAAACCTCTGGAGATAAAATTGTCTTCGTTATCTTAAGTGATTCTCGATATCTATCATTAAGGACGTGGTTAAGACACGTTACCTGTGTCCTCCCCCCCCTTTGGGAGGGTGAGATTAGGGCTCACAGGTACCACAGATTAGGACTCACAGGTACCACAGATTACGACTCACAGGTACCACAGATTAGGACTCACAGGTACCACAGATTAAGACTCGCAGGTACCACAGAACTCCCTTGTGGTACCTTGGGATGCGGTTGACGTCCCACGGGGGGACAGGAGGCTGGATAATTCAGTTTACAGAGATGGGAATATTCTGTTTTCATGTGCTGATATTGGGACAATATTGATGAACTGTGTATTTATTTTTAGACATTTGTAGAAAAGGGAAAAGGGAGAGGGAGGATGTGAGAGGAATAGAGACAGAGAGGCAGAGAGACAGAGAGGCAGAGAGACAGAGAGAGTGAGAGAGAGCATCAGAAAGTGCGCGAATTAGAGACGGAGAGAGAAAAAGTCAAGAGGATGGAAGGAGAAAGAGATTATGATTTAATCTCTGCAAATATTCTTTGTTATTCAAATAAATATAATATCCAAGTGTGCAGTGCACTTGAACCTTTACAGGCAACACAAGTGCCTCCCATCAAACACCTGCAAGACACCCTGGACGACAACACAGTCTCTCAAGACCACAGATGCAAGACAAGAGGGGGGGGGGACACTATCGTGACTCTCCAGGCTGTCGCTGCTGGGAGAGGAAGCTTAAGTGGTTATTATGTTACGCCTTGAGAGAAACTCGACTATCTGCTTTCCTCCACAGAAGCCCACACATCTTGCAGTAATGCTCAAGCGTCCCAACACCCCGGAAAGTACATAAAAGTACAGAGCATTGCAACTTACCAAAAAGTACCTAAAAGTACCGAAAAGTACACAGGATTGCAACAAAGATTAGCGCCAGAACTAAGAGGGGTTAAGCTTCCAGAACAGGCTAAGGGACCCGGACATCTCCTCAATCCTTGAGGAGAGGAGAAAATAAGGGGACATACGTACGACATACAAAATACTGAAGAGAGAAGGAGGCAAGAGCAGCATCTTTTCAACTCAAAGAAATTAAGAGACAAGGACATTGGTTGAAACAGGAAAAGCAAATGAGTGTGATTTTTAAGGAAAACTCTTTATCGTGTACAACAAGTGGAATGCACTGAAGAAGGTTGTGGAAGCCACCTCCATCCCCCAATTCCTCGGGTTAATATCTGCTGGCTCTAGTCACCCAGTGGATGGGTGACCGCACACACTGCCTCGCATTTGGGTATTTCGTTGTGCCCACCCCCGCAAAAAAAGGCATCCTGTCTATTGACCATAGACAGGACGCCTGTCTATTGTCACTGAAAAAAAAACCCATAGAATTACATGTTTAACAGATCTCTTAACCCTGTCCATGGAGGACAGAAGAAAATGTATATACGCTGGTTAGCATTGTAAATGTCCGGCCACGTCTGTGGTCGAAAAAAAACAAACTAGTACATACCCCTAGCAGCACCAGCCCAGGTGACTAGTGTTGACTAGTGGGACTCCTAGTTGAAGAACTGTTAGTAGAGTAGCTTTACAAGTAGCAGCTAGTGGATGTTGTAGTAACAGTACTGATTAGCAAACATTTTACACAAAAACTGTGCCATCTATGCAGCAACCCGCTCACTTGCCATAAAACATCGTTATTTGTACGTCTTATGTGGACCGGTCCGGGCCGTGAGTTGAACCTTGGCCCCGGGTCGTCATAAGTGAACCGGCCCGGTTTCAACTCATTTGGAACGCATTTATACCCTCAGTATGGTATACTCTCAGTATGGTATACTCTCAGTATGGTATACCCTCAGTATGGTATACTCTCAGTATGGTATACTCTCAGTATGGTATACTCTCAGTATGGTATACTCTCAGTATGGTATACTCTCAGTATGGTATACTCTCAGTATGGTATACTCTCAGTATGGTATACTCACAGAAATACACAGATATACACAATAGAGACAGTGGAAGGTTTAAAATTAATTCCTAAACAAAATTATTAAGAATGGTTTGAATTGTAAATTCAACATTTTATAAAAGTTTTAAGTTATTGTTGTTGTAAATAGTTGCAGCTGTAAATAGTTGTAAATGGTGATAGCTAGAGCTGTAAATGTTCGTAAGGTGTGTAAATATTCGTTATTACCGGAGTTTGTGTTGGGGGGGTGTTATAGCGAAGTGGGCTTTATATTAGGAGGGGGGATGGAGGTGGTGAGGGCAGTTGTGTGGTTAGCCCCCCCCCCAACACACACACAGTTTAACTACTGTTTGTTGTTAGCTTGGTACAACGTTGTTAGAAGAGAGGGGGGGGGGGTGGTTGGTAACGAACCGTTAGCCCCCCTTACTAGTACTGAACTTCACAGGGAATTAGAGAAGCTTCAATGTTTCCTCCATTGATGTGATTCAACCAACTCCCATTTTCTATATTGAAATTCTCTGCATCGACATTTTTCACCGACAACTAGTACATATTCCTGTGTATTCTCCTGTGTGTATTTTCCTCACGTTTTGTTCCTTCCTTTCTTTTTTCCTTCCTTCCTTCCTTCCTTCCTTCCTTCCTTCCTTCCTTCCTTCCTTCCTTCCTTCCTTCCTTCCTTCCTTCCTTCCTTCCTTTTCTTCCTCCTCCACGTGTGGGTTACCCACTGACATGTGCTTTTGTGTTCATGATTTGATTCCTTCTGTGAGCCCTGGTGTGTGTGTGTGTGTGTGTGTGTGTGTGTGTGTGTGTGTGTGTGTGTGTGTGTGTGTGTGTGTGTGTGGTGTGTGTTGTGTGTGTGTGTGTGTGTGTGTGTGTGTGTGTGTGGTGTGTGTGTGTGTTGTGTGGTGTGTGTGTGTGTGTGTGTGTGGTGTTTGTGTGTGTGTGTGTGTGTGTGTGTGTGTGTGTGTGTGTGTGTGTGTGGATAGAGGTGTTAGGTGAGACACAACTCCCCAGTTCGATACCAGTTGGCTCTCTGTGGGGTAGCTCGGTATAACCTGCTTGGTAGAACTACTGTTTTACCCATTTTGTGGTTCCTCGTTCGAGGCTCGGGGAGAGTGAGGGAGAGGGGAACGCGGTAATTAGCCCTATCAACACCTGTGGGGGTTACTGTTGCACACGGCTCTGTGGAGCTCTACAGAACACCGGTACACAGAGCAACACGCAGACCCAGAATACCGTCACCAGCATAACAATTAACCGACGACCACCACCAGTGCCGGCACACCAGCTCCCTGGAGCGAGTTGGTAATTAAACCGTGCAAATTGGTGTGCAATTAAACTTATCGTATTGGCAAAGTCAATGTTGCTATTTAGAACTCTCCCAACATTGATCACCGTTGACTGACAGGCGACCCGATAGCGAGGCTCTGCTGATGCCTGTCTTCTCTGAGGGGAGGAAATGTGTGTGTGTGTGTGTGTCTTGGAACTTTGATTATTTATAAGGAAATGTTTATTTTCAGCTCAAATAAAATCCAGAATGGTTCTACGAAGGAGCTGTTTGTCCAGCTTTGTTTGGATAGCTGTGGGAGTGGTATATAGGTCGGTGGATAGCTATATCCACCAGGAGTTAGGTAACTCTTGTGAGATGGATAATGGGGGAAGGTTAGAATATGGGGGAGAACCTATTTGAAGGTAAATACAGACTTGGTGTTCGCAGCCACGGGAATTGAATTAAGGTTTAAACTTGATCCATTTACACGCACAATATAACTAGAATTTTTGAACGTTAATAACGTCGTGGCAACGTCGTTAATCACGTCGTGGCAACGTCGTTAACAAACGTCGTAGCAACGTCGTTAACAAACGTCGTGGCAACGTCGTTAACAAACGTCGTAGCAACGTCGTTAACAAACGTCGCGGAAACGTCGTTAATCACGTCGTGGCAACGAAGTTAACAAACGTCGTGGCAACGTTTTTAACAAACGTCGTAGCAACGTACAGATAGTACCAAAAAACAACGTTTGGAGTCAGGCTGTGTATTTGGTTAATTATTAATGACGTATAATCCGGCGTGCTCACCAGTGGAGCCACGATACGTCTTCGTCCGACCCGTTTATCAAGTAGTAATCAATGATGATGCAACAGCGTGCAACAGCGTGCAACAGCGTGCATCAGCGTGCATCAGCGTGTCTCTAGTTTGCCCCCGCCTTGAGTGGCAGGATATATAAGAGTTGTAATGACCAAACTACTCATCAGAACATGGGAGGAAGCGACGACATTTCGGTCCATCTTGGAGCACCAGCTATAGTCGTTTCGGTCCAGGACGGACCGAAACGTCGTCATCGCATCTTCAGCCAAGTTATTGCGACTGATCGTCTGCACTTGCAATCGGTGTTTCCTCAGTGTTGCAAACTAAAGGGACGAGTTAAGACACTTTGAAACGAAACAGCTTTGTATAGCTTGAATGTGGCTTACTTTGAGGCCATTCACACTGGTAGTGAATTATGTAGAAGTTTAAGCTTTGAATCTATCAATTATGGACCCACGGAAAAACGTCGCAGCTAGTACATATTCCTGTGTATTCCAACTCCAAAAAAAATCAGGAGTTGATAAAAATATTACCCCCTTAAAGGGAAAGGGGGAAATAGGGACAGGTGGTTGAGGGTAAGGGAAGGGGGGGGAAGGACAGGTGGTTGAAGACGTTTGGGAGTAGGTTGTTAGGGGGAGAGGTTTGGTAAGGTGGTTGGGAGAGAAATTGGTTGTGTCTGAGAAGGCGGGGTGGCAGGTGTCTGTTCTGCCTCGTATCGTGTGCTTCCTGTGTCCTGCATCCTTGTATCCTGTGTCCTATTTCCTGTGTCATGTGTCATGCTAAAGTTGTCTTGCTCACCGTCCGGCTTTTGCGGGGTTCTCCACCTCACGTACTAACCTAGTTGGGATTAGGCGAACCGAGCTTCAGCCTCTGGGCCCCTGACTTTTGGACACCAGCCCAAAGTGTTCCGTAGCTCCGTTGTTCCATAGGTCCATCAGAGATCATCTTAACAATATACAAACTCCTCCTACTCCCGCGGTAAGATGCAGACAGACAGAGAAACACAGACATACACACAGGCGGGACCAAAGAGCCAGAGCTCAACCCCCTCGCAAGCACAAGTAGGTGAGTACACACAAAGGGGCTCACACATTCTTTATGTGAAATCGACTCACCGGCAACACTCGTAAATTGGTTATTAATAATAAATCAACATACAGTTGTATTTAAAACACAAGAGGAAAGATTTTCACTAAAATTCAGGGGGCCAGATTCGGGAAGCAGTTACGCAAGCACTTACGAACGTGTACATCTTTCCTCAATCTTTGACGGCTTTGGTTACATTTATTAAACCGTTTACAGGCATGAAAATTTGCCCACTCAACTGTTGTTATTGTTATAAACAGCCTCCTGGTGCTTCGGAGCTCATTAACTGTTTAATAATTGTAAACAAAGCCGCCAAAGATTAAGAAAAGACGGACAGGTTCGTAAGTGCTTGCATAACTGCTTCGTGAATCTCTCCCCAGATTTTCAGAAAATTCAGATTTTCCAAAAAATTCATATTTCCCCAAAAAATCAGGTTTTCCTAAAAATTCAGATTTTTAACAACAAAATCAGATTTAAAAATCAGATTTTTATCAAATTCATATCTTTAACAAAAACTTGGATTTTCACACTAACTCAGAGTTTCACAATAACTCAGATTTTCACATTAACTCAGATTTTTTTCAGTAGCTCAGATATTCACAAATAAGATACAGATATATTCACATCTTCAGATAAAAAGGCAAACTTTCTATGCCCTACCTCACCTTTCAGGCCTTTCTTCAGGCAAGTTGCAGTTGCCTGAAAATGTATTCGAGAAGCAGCAAAAAGCTCGCTAGACAGAATCGGATTCGCTTCAAATCGTTGAAATCCTTTGTTTTAATATTAATATTATTAATATTTTAATATTAATATTTATGCACGTTAATCATCTGACACACATTATTCAACATGTCACTCGTAATGAATAATGTCTCGGTCCTTATTCATCCATGTAAACTCTCTCCCATCTTTACTCATGTCACAGAGAGTCATATGGGTTCGAACCTTCGTCACAGCCCTTGTGGATTTGTTCATTTAAATTTTAGTATTTTGAACATTTATCCTCGTTAATGCGTGAGTGGTATGAGTTAGAAGGAAAGGCTAACGTCATAGGAAGGCAGAGTTAGGGGGAGACATGATCACCATCTACAAAATTTTCAGAGGAATTGATAGGGGTAGATAAAGACATAATATTTATCATGGGGCGGAACACGAACATGGAGTCACAGGCGGAAACTTAGTACTCAAATAAGAACACAGAGAGAACACTGAACATCAGAGTTCCACGGTTGTTCCACACTCTCCCAGCAAGCATTAGAAATATTGCCAGAACAAAGATGGAAGTCTTAAAGAAGCACGTAGATAAGTTGAAGACCAAATCACACACTTTAGGATTTAGAGACGATGACATTTCGGTCCATACTGGACCATTCTCAAGTCTATTGTCAAGACCATTACCACAATCGATTTGATAATGGTCCGGGACGGACCGAAACGTCGTCGTCTGAATTCCCATCCCAAATTCTTATCCTGACTCCTTCCAAGTGCTATGTAGTGGTAATGGCTTGGCGCTTTCCCCTGATACCTCCCTCCCTTTCTCATCGTCTGCACTTTAATAAGTTCTTGAAGGAAGTGCCGGACCAACCAGGCTGTAGTGAGTATGTGGGCCTGCGGGCCGCTCCAAGCAACAGCCTGGTGGACCAAATTATCACAAGTCGAGCCTGATCTCGGGCCGGGCTCGGGGAGTAGAAGAACTCCCGATACCCTCCACAGGTATGTTCCAGGTATATAAAGAGACACTAGAAAGAATTTGTTCAGTGCCAGAGTAGTTAACAAATGGAATGCATTAGGCAGTGATGTGGTGGAGGCTGACTCCATACACAGTTTCAAATGTAGATATGATAGAGCCCAGTAGGCTCAGGAACCTGTACATCAGTTGATGTTGAGAGGCGGATCCAAAGAACCGAAGCTCACCCCTCGCAAGCACAAGATGAATACAACCCCTTAAATCCCCCCCCCTACAACACCTCACAACCTCCCTCCCACCCCAACCAAACCCCCCAACTCAGGGGGGAAACAATATATTCCACCACAAGAAGAGTTTCTGCCTTGGTCTGTCCCGTTAACTCATATCTCTTGTTGAGTCTTGGGCTCCACCCCAAGTTCTGAGGGCGAGGCTTGATGGGTAAGGGTGGGGGGGGAGGTCTTGGGTAAGGAAGGGGGCCTCCCCTTCCTTCCCCAAAGTCCCCCCTCCCATCATTGTTCCCGTCAAGCCTCGCCAGTGAGGAGAGATGGACGGAGAGATTGGAGAGAGGGGAGAGGAAATGGAAACAAGAATATGGGAATGAAGTGAAGATCGCGTAGAGGGGAAGAAGGGTTTGAAGGAGGTAAGGGGGAGAGGCTAGGGGTGAGTGGATGGGTAAGTAGCGAGCCTGGGTGAGTGGATGGGTAAGTAGCGAGCCTGGGGGTGAGTGGATGGGTAAGTAGCGAGGCTGGGGTGAGTGGATGGGTAAGTAGCGAGGCTGGGGGTGAGTGGATGGGCAAGTAGCGAGCTGGGGGTGAGTGGATGGGTAGGTAATAAGTGTGGAGCAGCCTGGACAGCAGCAAAGTGAGGGGAAGGCACGATAGGTAAGAGTAGGGTAGCAGCTGGAGGGCTTGGCAAGCTAGGCAGGGAATATGAGGCATAGTACAAGAGGAGAGTCCCTCGTCAGACAAGAAAACAGTGTAAATAATAACGAAATTCATTCGTTAAAAAAATAACGCAAGAATTAAGGGTTGTAGAAATAATCAGTTCCACACAGGAAGCTGCAACGCAATATATTTTCATCACAAAATAACACCATTCGAAAAAAATGGAAGAGGAATATGAATTGAGATTACTCATTAAAATAGAAAGATTGAGAGAGAGACTTGGGGGGTAGAGAGGGGAGGGAGGAGAAGGAAGAGAGATGGGTAAAAGGGGAAGAGACATAGATGGAAGAGAAGTGAGAGAGAGAGAGAGAGAGAGAGAGGATGGAAGAATAGCGGTGATGCCTTCGAAGTGACTGTTATTCTTAGCCCGAACCAGTCGGTGAAAATGCTAATTCTTTTCTCGTAAGTTTACGACAAGGAATTCCAGACTCCGGATGGTGATGTTATCTCAAGTTCGAGCCGGGACCCCCCTCTGCTGAGGGCGAGGGGGGTCGAGAGGAAGAAAGGGGGCGGTCGAGGAGAAGTGAAAGGGGAGCTAAGTTGAAGATGAAGGGCACATATAGAGTCAATCTCAATCCNCACTACCAGCCCCCACCATGAATGAACAAAATCCACTACCAACCCCCACCATGAATGAATAAAATCCATACACATCCCCACCATGAATGAATAAAATCCACTACCAACCCCCACCATGAATGACTAAGGTCCTCTACCAGCTCCTCCATCTCTGGCATACAACTTTCTCTGGAGGTCCATTTGGGTGAGCGAAGTAACTCCATTTTAAGAGTCCACGGAGTATTCCTCCGGCCCAGCGAGGGTAAACAGGTATACCGTAGAGTACTGTTGAGTTTACAACGGTGTCGGCTGCAGGAGACCCCGTCTGGAAAGATACAAAATTTATGTGTTGTATGATTTTGTGTAAATGGTATTTATGTATGGTGACAATAAGTTATTTATTTCTATACTAGAAGGAGTACCCGGCGATGCCCGGGTCTGCTTCTAATTCTGTCCCCTCCCCCCTTTCTACCTCTCTCCTTCCCTCCCTTCACCTCTCCTCCCTCCTACCCTCTCCCTGGAAAAGGTAAATCGGTTTGCAACGAGGCCCGTCCCAGAATTGCAAGGAATGGAGTATGAAGAAATGCTGAAAGAACCGGACCTGACGTCGCGTCGCTAGAGAAGGAGAGAGAGAGAGGGAGAAGGGCATGTTAAAGACGTACAAATACTTGAGGGGATTGAAAGGTTGAAAAAAAATATGATGGAATGTCACAATCAATTGCAATTGAACATGTGGGTTATGGATGGAAGCTTGAAAAAACGGATGAGTTATATATAATTATAGTATGTTTTTTTAGCATAAGTTGGTAAATCTATTAGTAATTGTAGACGTAGATATTTAAAGTTTGACGAGTCCAAGAGCTAAAGCTCGATTCTGTAACACATCGGTGAATATACTCACGAACACACACACTACACAATATTTAAATATATATACATTCCAGTGGTAAATATGTACTTAATAAATATATAATTTTTAACGTAGCCTATAAGGCTAATGCATTAAAATATATTAAATCCCAAGTGCTCGAAAAAGTTGACCTTCCTCCCAAAACATAATATTAAAAGCTCCACTCGAGGAATATTCTACAAATACATATTTCCTGCCTGGTTGGCCGGAGTGATCTTTGGCAGGGATTCCGCCACAGACCAAGATTGTAAAGGAAGGGGAAGAGAGACCAAGATTGTAAAGAAGGGAGAGAGAGAGAGAGAGAGAGAGAGAGAGAGAGAGAGTAGCTCTCCCTCCCCACCAAGCCCGACCCGTCCACCAAGCAAGGAGAGGCTATACAGCTTACGCCAGCATTTCTCCAACAAACCTCCTTCCCCCCCTGAGACGTTTTTACTCACATTTTCAGACAATTTTAGACTACGTATCTCTGCTGGCCGGAGCGAATGCCTGCCCCTTCCCTCCCTCTTCACAACGCCGTTCCCGGGCTTGTATTTGAATGTCAAAAGAGTGTGGAGACAGTCTGAGGTAATATATCGCATCAGGACTACCAAGAGAGCACAAGTATTTGTACCCGCGGGCTCCAGAGCCGGCCTTCGCGAAAGCTATTCATGAAAGCTTGGAGGGTCGCATTCTTGCTTGCTTGACTTGACTTGCTTTCCACAAGAGGGTTTCTTTCAAGCCTTTCATTACGTTGGTAAACAGATTACTTATTGTCTGTCATAGCTAGAGAGGTCCTGGTGTGTTCCTTGTGTGTTTTGTAGCGTGTTAGTGCCGTCAGGAGACAGGACGTTTGCTCTACATAGAGGAGAGGAGACATTTGCCTGATATATATATCACAAATGTCAACTAGGCGTTTCAATTAGTTTAATAACTGGTTGAACTCTGTTGTCCGAGAGAGGGAAGCGGAGACTAATTAACACAGACACACACACATATGCAGACATATTGGAGAACAGAACCCAGATTGCGCATCAGAATTTAATTAGGGGGGGGGGGGAATTCAGAATTTAATTTGGGTATTTGACGTTGAACAAGCCGAAGATGGTTACGATATTTTCGTAATTATATCAGGGAAGTGACGGGCATTACGCCTCTGCCAATCAGGCCTTCACAAGCCCGTCTTCGCTCTATAAACGAACCAATACGAATGAAGGTGATCCCTGACTCTCTCTCTCTCTCTCTCTCTCTCTCTCTCCTGCTGGAGCCCACCTACGCTGTCCTCCCAAAGGA